>CAUYQG010028111.1:0-56798 GCA_963574415.1 Tarsius wallacei | reverse complement strand
ATTCCATTGGTCTATATGCCTGTTCTTGTACCAATACCAAGCTGCTTTGATTATTGTAGCTTTATAGTAAAGTTTAAAGTCTAGTATTGTGATACCTCCTGCTTTTTTTTTTTTTTTTTTTTTTGCTGAGGATTGTTCTGGCTATTCTTGATCGTTTGTGTTTCCATATGAATTCCTGTATTGTTTTTTCTAGATCTGAGAGAAATGTTGCTGGTAATTTAATGGGTATTGCATTAAATCTGTATATTGCCTTAGGTAAGATGGACATCTTCACAATGTTGATTCTTCCAATCCATGAGCATGGGATATTTTTCCATTTGTTTGTGTCATCTTTAATTTTTTTGAGTAGTGTTTTGTAGTTTTCATTGTAAAGGTCTTTCATGTCTCTGGTTAGGAAGATGCCAAGGCATTTCATTTTTTGTGTGTGTGTGGGGCTATTGTGCTTTTTATTTGGGTTTCTGTTTGTTTATTATTGGTGTAAAGAAATGCTGTTGTCTTTTGCACATTTATTTTATACCCTGAGACCTTGCCAAAGTCCTTTATCAGTACTTAGGCTTATCTTTAAAGAAGAGATTCAAAGTATTAGAAGGACGCCCCTGCTGGCCTTGATGTAGCAACTGTTGTGTTCTGAAGAGAACCATTTGGCAGAGAATAGCAGGCAGCCTCTAGGAATTGAAAATGACCCCTCTATCAACAAGAAAGTAGAAACTTCAGCCATACAATTGCAAGGAAATGACCCAATGGAGCTTAGAAGTGGTTCTTTCTTTAGTCAAGCCTATAGAAGAGCATGCACCTACTAAATACTTTGATTTCAGCCTGTGAAACCCTGAGCATAAATATTGAGATATGACTGGTTCTTGATTCACGGTAACTCTGAGATAATACATTAGTTTTGTTTTAAGTCACTAAGGTTGTGTTCACAGAGACTGCCAAATTAGTGGTAATTTGTTATGAATCAACAGAAAATAAGTACACCGGTGCTATCATTACCTCTATGCAACTTACCTAAGATTACAAAGTCAGCAAGTGGTAAAACTTGGATTTAAACTTGGTTTCAGCCTCCAAAGTTTGTCTATTTAACCATTGCATTGCACTAAGCTTCTGCCACCTGCCTTCTCTCTGTTTTTTTTTTCCTGCAAGTTGCCATGGTTAGTGTAGACATAGGAGTCCTCCCTCTGGTGTAGTTGGTCTGGAAAGCTATTTTGAAAGTAGTTACTCTAGGCTTTTGGCCTCTAGCCAGTCTCCCACTCTGTAACTCCCTTTTTTCATAGATGGGAAATCCTAGGCTTCATTCCTAGAGATTTTTTTTAACACTTCTCTTTTGAAAAATCTACAGTTTTTAAGTTATAGCCCTGTGGTTAAGGAAAATGACATTTACTGGGGAAGCAACTTGTTATGGTCTTAGGTACTCTGCCAACTCTAATGAAAAGGCAGCTTTTAAGTGTCTTTTATACATTAAGAAAGATTTAAAGAGACAGTAAAGCATATACCCAGTCAGCATTGCCAAAATCTGTAGGCCTTATATCTATAAGTATCCTGGGCTAAAATTCTGCCTCAAGTCTGAACTAAAATGCTTAAAAGTCACACTCCATTTAAAGAAATTCATGGAGACATGCCAAATCTACCAATATATAAAGTGTTGATCTGAAGAGGAGGTAGAAGTCTCTGACTAGAAAGTCTCTCTTTAGAGGGGAAAATTAGGAAAAATGAGGGAATATTGTGTTAAGTAAGAGGACTTAATCTGGATGAGTTTTCTTAAACTTTCTGAAAACCCAGACAGAACCTCATCTAATTTAAATAAAAGATGACTGAATTCCAGGTAACAATAATGGTCCAGATACCAAAAAATAACCAAGTGAGTAATCCAAATTTATTCAGCAAAACCATCAAGTTAAACTGAGTATCCACCGTGGCTGATTTAATCTAATCCCTGTAGTGTGGAGTTTGGAGGAAAATGTATAAAATCTTGAGGCTAATGCTGGCAATGATACCACAGTGATGCATTTTAGCCTCTGGCAATTAATTTCATCTATGGCCTTGAATGCATTAGCATTACATCTCTGTTCTTTCATTTTAGCTATGCACATTTTTGCCTGTAAAATGCTCTTGAGAATCCCCCTCCCATTAACCTTCCAACATTCTCAACTCTTTTAGCTCTGCTCATTTTTGGCCCTTATGCTTGCCTTGGAAGGACTGATAAAATTCTGATACATCATCACTTTCTGAAGTTGATGGAGCAGACTAATATATTACATCGAAAAGCAGTCTTTATATGTACAAGTGACATAAGAATCTCAGTATCATTGGGTTGTGTACATCAAGTTGTTTTCATTACAAGTGATGAATTTGGGCCAAATCATCTAATGCATTTTAATCTTGTGACCAAGAGCATGCTTTTACAAGATCTTCACCAGCAGTAAGGATGCTCTGGAATGGATCTGCTTACCATGTATTGATGCCACGGGCATGTGGTTTTTAGAAATAGAATTTAAAATGGTACAAATGACTATTTGGCCAAAAAACCTGCTAAGAAATTTTTAAATAATGCTAAGAATTGGAATTTTTAAAAATCTAATTTTATTCTGTTGTATTTGTTTAGAACAGGGCTTGCATTTTAATAATAATAATCATCCATGCCCATAGCAATCTCTCTTGAAGGTGATATCATCTAACTAAGAATTGGTGTGATGAATTTAGGAGAAAATTCGTGAGACTCTGTACCTAACACAATGCCTAGCACCTCGGAGTTACTTAGTGGATGGTCAATAGAAATCTAAAAAGCACAGAAAAAGGTTATATTGATTGCCCAAAGAATAAATGAATGCAGGTATAGAACAGTTAAGATACTTAATAATGCGTAAGCATGAGATTTTCTGAACTGTGACTATACACTTTTTTAAAACAGAAAAACATTGTTTTAAGAGAGTTCTTGCTATTAACATTTAAGGCCTTGAGACTGCCAAATTCTTTTAGATAGAAAGGAATTTACAGAGAGAGAAAATTGGATAACTGAAGAACATTGTGGAAGGATACGTTGAGCTATACCAAATTAAGTAGTCTTTGGTAAAAATATATAATGACAGTCCTTTCTTAAAGATCTTCCCTGGGTTAAAGTACCTGACCCAGGAGTTCCGTCTGAATGATATCTAGGTTGATATTAGTGTTTTATCATGCACACCATGGGCAAAAGAAAAGCCAAGAAAAAAGTCCTTTTCCCTTGAGGACTCCACTTTTAGATTCTGGCTAACTACCTGCTTGATACTCTGGTCTGCTTAAAAACAAATTAGTTTGAAAACAGATAAAAAACAAAATTTGTTGTAAAGATATTGAGTAAGTCCTTCTATTTCAGGAGTCATGACTTTGCCCTAATTGGCAAACAAGTCTCTGAAAGTCTATCACATTACTGTGTCTGAGTTACTATAAAATTGAACAGTTTTAATTACTTAATTACTTAACTATTTTCATTAGATACATTTGACATTGGTATTCTCTCTTCTTTAACTTTTCCTCTACAGGAAATACTGCATTTGTCACTCTTTTGGAGCTTGCCAAGTAGTGTGGATTGATAAAGGATATTTCAGGTGTTGGGCCCATTAGCTAGAACTCACTACAGTCTTCATTGTTCTGGGCAAAAAGAAAACAAACATTCGGAAATGACAATGGATAAGCCATTGGTCTAAGCAGTGGAAGGAAGTTTAGTTAGTTTTAGCATAGAAGAAATCTTTCTTAAGGAAACAACTGATTCCTTTAAGAAATAAAAGCCAAAGTGCTCGGTGGAGAAGGTGAAACACTTGGTGACAGTTTGCTTAGCTTTCAGTGCAGTCACAATTGCTAGACTGAGGGTGAGAGCATTTGGGACAGGTCACAAGAGGGTTCTACCAATATAATGAGAGGCTATGTGTAGGGCCTGCCCTAAGAAACAAGTAAGAAAGTTCATCCTCAGCAGCCATCTGCTCCTAACTCCCACTGCATCCATCTGCAACCTCTCATTTCCAGAGTTTCTTTTCTTCACTTTCTTTCCATAAGGTGTTTTAATTACTTGTTTTGTTTTTTAATTGTTAGAAGCACTTCTTGGCCAGACACGGTGGCTCAAGCCTGTAATCCCAGCACCTAAGGAGGCTGAGGAGAGTGGATTGTCTGAGCCCACGAGTTCGAGAGCAGCCTGGGCAACTTGGCAAGACCTCGTCTCCACAATAAAACAAAAAATTATACAGGTGTGGTGGCGCATGCCTGTAGTTCCAGCTACTTGGAAGGCTGAGGCAGAAGGATCGCCAGAGCCTAGCAGGTTGATGCTGGGGTGGCCGTAAGCATGCCACTGCACTCCAGCCTGGGTGATGGAGTGAGACTCCACCTCAAAAAAATAATAAATAAATAAGCACTTTTTGTGTTATGTTTTCATATTTAAGTTCTCTAATGAAAGGAAGAAAGTAGTTTGGTGAACTGAATTGATACTAAGGTAATGGAGTCTCAGGACTTTTTGGGGGGGAGGTATGAATTTTTCTACTGATATAGTACTTTGAAAGGACTGTACTGAACATAAAGGATTTTCGGACACCTGAGGACTAGAGTGAAAGAGATGAGCAGACACTTAAACAAAAGATTAAAAAGTGAATAAAATTGTACAGATGTCAATAGGATAAAGTGTTAGGTTTCAAATCTCTTTCTGCACTCTTAAAAAAAGATTATGTTTCCTTAGTAATACATGAAGTAGACTGAATTACTACCTCATTCTCTCTCATTTCATTTTGAGTGCTTCCCAGGAGATATTTGTACTCTCTGTAAGACTGCATGCCCTGTGAAAATATGAGATTTTTTCTGGCAGTGTTTGTCACATACAGCATCTGACTTGTCAGACATCATCTTTTTCAAGTTTCGTTGTTCAAATAGGACTTTGTAGAGCTTAGCATTATGCAGAAACTCAACAATATGCTTTCTGGGTATTGCATCTTTTTTGAAGAGATGAAAATGTACTTATGAACTAAAGAGGACCAGTTACAAAGCGTGACTTCTGTCCAAGTAGAAAGGATTCCATGATAGACATAAGGCATCAGGAAATGCAGAGGCTTCGGCCTAACCTAAGGACGAAATGTATCTCAATAAGACTGAAGTCTCTTTCCCAGTTTTCTCAAGTAATTACAGTAAACTCTTGATTATCCATCTGGAACGTATCTCAGTAGAATCTACAGGGAAGATGGCATCAAATTCGTAGACCTGAAACTAGATATGTTTGCCTCTAGTATGTTACTCTCTACCTCCTCCAGATCCATCAAATTCATCCCACCGTTTTCTGGTGGCCAGTCCTGTGCCTAGAAAGCTGACCTCCTCCTCCTCCCCCTTCTCCTCCTCCCCCTTCTCCTACTCCTCATCCTCCTTCTTCTATTTCTTCTTTGTTTTCATTTTTTTAAGACAGGATCTTGCTCTGTTGCCTAGGTTGGAGTACAGTGGCTCAATCATAGCTTACTGTAGCCTTGAACTCCTGGGCTCAAGTGATCCTCTTGCCTCAGCCTTCTGAGTAGCTAGGACCACAGACATGCATCACCACAACCAGCTAATTTATTTATTTTTTTGTGGAAAGTAGGGTCTCACTATGTTGCATAAGCTGGTCTCAAACTGGCTTCAAGTAAAAGCCTCCCCAGCCCTGTGATCATTTTTTATTGTTTCATCTAGGATCTGCACTCTGATTTCTGGTTGATTATGGCCAACTGGAGTCACTGGCAGGGAATTGGAGGTTGAAAAGAGAGAAGGGTTGGAGTTTTTCTTCTCCGGCTTTATCCTGCTTTGTCACAGTTCTGGCAGTACCTGTGTTCACTGCCCAAGGTCACAGCTCCTGCCACTCAGCTCCTCTCTCAGAATGGGGGCTCCTATTAGGCTCTGGGAACATTGTTCTCTCTTCTTCAGGCCCAGGGGTGTAGTCCTGTCCTCTGCTTTTAGTCTTTCAGTGCTTTACTATCTTTTGTTGGCTCTCTTACCTTTGCCCTTCAATCAATTATTTTTAGTCAAACCCTTAAGGTGTGGTATCTGATTCCTGCCAGGACCCAAAGGATACATTCACATTCTCAAACAAAGTCAGATAATCTCTTTGACCTTTTATTTCCTTTTTCTATAAGTCTGGATGATACCTATATGTTCTACCTTGAAGGGTTGTTATGAGGACCAATGATGCAAGTGAATTTGTAAAGTATAATAAAAATGCAAACTATGAATTCATCTGTTCATGTTGATTCCCTAACCATCTTTCCTCAGGTACTTGACATGTTTCTCTTACCTTCCCTTCATGGTAAATCAATACAAGCTTTGGACATGCAATCTCAGGTTGACTAAAGACAAGCAGAAGTGGGAAAGGAAATCATCCACTGCAAACATTTTAAACCTACATATAAGCTATCCTTAGGTTTATTATGTCTCTGTTCCCTTCCTCAGCAGGATGTAATTCAGACCTGAGAGGGCAATTTAGAAGACCTTAATATACCTTTGTTCCTGCCTTGCATTTTTACTCTTGATAATGATTTTGTCAGATATAATTCCCTCATGGTGCATCTCATGTATCACTTGCATCTCTGTGGATTGTAAAGCTTCTTTATAATGTTTCTGAAGGCAAGGATCATATCTTATATACTTTTTTCTTTTTAGGACTCACAGTAACTGTCATACTGTTAAGCACATATTTTATAAAGTAGATACTTAGGGAATGAATGGCCGGAGTTCTACGTACACTTGTTGATAATGAGACTTCCCAAGCCTGATAATGGGTATTCACTGGTTTTAACAAGAGTGATTAGCATGATGCTCTCTTTGCATGCATGAAAGGTATTTGTTTAACGAATGAAGATTTTGTGGACATCGGTTTTATTTTATTTGTCTATTTTATTGTGTGACTTGGCACATGCAGGACTAAAATTCAAGAGAAGAGACTCTTCTTCCTTGTTCCCATCTTATTAGACTAGTGCCTTGTAAAGTGATGTTACAAAACAAAATAAACATTGATGATAAAAATTACAAATGGTTTTCCAACTAGTATTCCCAAAGCTAGTTAAGAAAAGCAGTGCTGCTGGGCTCAGTGGCTCAGCCTGTAATCCCGTGCTTTGGGAGGCTGAGGTGAGTGGATTGCCTGAGCCTGCGGGTTCAAGACCCGCCTGGGCAACTTGGCGAGACCTCATCTCTACAATAAATCAAAAAATTAGCTGGGCGTGGTAGCGTGCGCCTGTAGTTCCAGCTACTTGGAAGGCTGAGGCGGAAGGATCCCCGGAGCCCAGCAGGTCGAGCTGTGGTGGCTGGGAGTGGCCACTGCACTCCAGTCTGGGCGACAGAGTGAGACTCCAACTCAAAAAAAAAAAAAAAAAGATAAGTAGTGCTGCTCCTGAAGACCAGGTAAACCCAAATCCAAATGTCCAGGAAACACATTTTCAAAATGCCAGTCCTGGAAATGGTGACTCCTGGTTTACTCCCTGAGCCAGCTCTAGAAAGGGCACACAGACAATGGTTTGAGAGGTATTTGGCTCACTGATCCTTCCTTTCTTTGTTTTCTTACTTCTGAGTAGACACAGTACACACCAGAGAACCTTGCTATTTTTTGTTCCCACATTTTTGCTCCTTCAAAAATAGAGAGAGCAAAATAACTGAGGTAATAAGGAGCTGCATTAAAGGCCTTTGGGAGACCTACACTGATCCTGCTAATTTCTCTCAGGGAGAGGCTATATAAAAACAAAATCAACAGCCTAGTTGAAGGGACAGTATAAAAGTCCCTTAGTTTGCTGAAGTCACTAAGGTGCTCAGGAAAGTAAAGAAATGCTTAGACCCTAAAATAACCTTGGTAAATTAAAGAACTGGCCAAAGATAGAAATTTGTAGGAATATATATATATATATATATATGTGTGTGTGTGTGTGTGTGTGTGTGTGTGTGTGTGTGTGTGTGTTTATGCGTAGTATAAAGAAGGAAGAACAAAACAGAGGGCTCATGGTAGATTAGCAGCTAACTGGACATCCTCCCATGGGAGGATGTATATATTAAATCAAAGGAAACTGTTTAAATAGAATGCCCAGTAAAAAGTAATGAGGTAATATTGGAAAGTCATCTCTCCTTCACCCTTCCTCTAATACACACAAATCCTAGGCAGAGAATCGATCTATCTGATTCAATGGTGATAAGGCAGAGGAAGGAGTCATTGAAGGTTTTCTTAATAGAGTGGATAAAAGGACTATCTTAGCCTGCTTAGGCTGCCATAATAATACCTTAGATTGGGTGGCTTAGACAACATAAATGTATTTCTTGTTGCTCTGGAGGCTGAGAAGTCCAAGATAAGGTATCAGCAAGGTAGGTTTCATTCTGAGACCTCTTCTCTTGGTTTGTAGGTACCCACCAATTTGCTGTGTACTCACATGACCTCCTCTTTGTGTCTGCTGAGAAAGAGATAAGCTCTGGTTATTTCTTCATCTTTCAAGGGCATTAATCCTACTATCTTACTATCGCATCTTAACCTAATTATTGCTCAAGGACCCGCCTCCAAATACCACCACATTGGGGTTTAAAGCATTAACATATGAATTTTGGCAGGATACATTCAGTAAATAAATGAATGTTATATAAATCAGTTGTGTGAAAAGGAGCTTGTTAATCTTTTGGAGGCATCAGGAGAAGCTGTCATGTGAAAAAGAGAAGGAGTAGACAAACAGCAAGAGGAACAGTGGGGTCCTGACTACATGGCTATTTAAGACACTGGACCCAGAATAATTATGAGAAATTGTGACAGATCTAGAGTTAATTGAATAGGCATAGGAACTAACTGACTGGAGACTGCCTTAGTTAGACAAAAGAATCAGAATGTGCAGTGGGAAAGGTAGATATGAGGTCTGATTTCTGCATCTAGAATTCAGACAGAGTATGATCAATTTCTGTCCTATAATAAAGTAGATAGAAAAAAAAATTCAGACAGAATTAATTTCAAGGAAGAAAGAGATACTGAAGTCACTTCAGGATGTTTTAGTTGCCAGAGAAGGACACTTTAGGGTTATATAGGAAATAACCTTTGACATATAAGTCCAGGAATTAAAGGAGAAGAAACAGCTGTAGAGTGAGTGAAGAATGACCCAAATTCAAAGAGGTCAGGGCCCTGGAGCAGAGATCTGGAGTAACAAAAGAAGATGACTAAGTTGTACTTAGAGGAAATGGGGGAAGTGTCGAAAATTAACTCTCTTGTATGGACTTAAGGCAAGGATGTTTTTACAGAGTGGGCTGAGTCTTGACCTAACTATAATCCAAAAGACTGGGCAGATATTCTGGGAAAAGATTGTGACATAGACCCAAGTGAGACACCAGTAAAGAGATTACAGTGATCTTAGGATTTCTCACCTTTAAGTTTAGTCTCATTGTAGACAGGAATACCACTGAAACCCTACTGCTTTGACTGTTCATCTTCCACCCCAAGAAAGTTCCAAAAGAAGACAGTAGCAAATAGAAGGATAGCTGAACTTCTGAGGCATAATATAAACAGGGAAAAATTAATATGTCTGAAGAAGTAATCCAATTTCTCTTAGTAGGGTATGCTGTCCTCAAATATTAAGCCAATTCCCACATAATCCATGTACTCCAGAGCAGGTACTCTGGCATGCGTACTCTGCATTTGTCCAAGTATGCATTATCATAATATTCAGGAAAATCTGTGATACATAATTGAAAAAAATGCACTAACGAAAGAATGTGAAACTGTAAATTTAAGACAACAGGTGCTATAAAGTTTAAATTTGCATTCCTATTTCTGCCTTTAAATATGTCCTATTTATTGGGATAAATTCCACAAATAGTTTTTCAAGACCTTATAAAAACAGTCAAACTCTATATTCCTGCTGGACCCATGGAATCTACAGTACACTGTGATCTCATTCTGCGCCAACAAAACCTGGATAACTTAAGGTTGCTTGAGTAAATGGAGAAGACATATATAATATATAATACCCTCCCCCTGCCCGCATGTGTGTGTGCCCATGCATGTGTGATTGTTTCTTGTTTACATTGAATTTTAAATCCTCGTTCTTTGCCCTACTATTCTCTTCCATTTCTCTGTCTGTCTATCTGTTTGTTATAGGAATCAGAGCCCATCTCCGTGATTGTGGAATTGTAAATCTTATCTCTGGAGTAACCAGTGTGAATCAGAATTTAAACACTACCAGCCAAAGGCTGACAAACAGTCCCAGAATGTAGCATGTCTGCCAATGTCTGTTATTTGAGGATAGATGGATTTGGTTCTGATGTGATCATTCTCTATTGGCAGCAGGAACCTGTTATGAGGCAGAGTGCTAGAAAACAAATGAGACATTTACTTATTTTCAAATCAGAAACTACCAAACTCCTATATGTAGGACGATTATATTTTGAATTAAAACATTTTTTAAAATGTATATTTAAATTTTATAGATATTCCTGACCAAAATGTTTTGGCTGCCCCATCAAAAGAGTATCATTGGAAACACATACAAATAAATTATCATAAAGAAGGCAGCGGGCCAGATAATACAAAGGTCAGAAGCAATGTGAATCCAGGCCTACCATCACTGCCCTACTAGACAGGCTCACTCACTCTTCCTGATCCTTTTCATGAATAATGGTACAAGCAGACCTTGGAGAGTTTTAGCGCATAGAACTTGCTCAGCCATGCTGAGTGTGACACATGTTCAGCCTCATTTTTTTTTTTAATTTGCAACAGAAGAGCCTTGGCTGTTTTTAACTGACTATGTTTGAGGGTAAGAAGGTGAACATGCTTTTGTGCTTGGGCCTGCCAACAGAGCTGGTAAATTTGTTGAGTCCTGCAACAGAGTTGGTAAATTTGTTCAGCACCAGACTGTGTGTGTGTGTGTGTGTGTGTGTGTGTGTGTTTGCATGTATGTTTTAAAATTAGTGTTACAGTATAATTTTCAGCTTTATAAAATCCTAGCATTTCCAACAATTTCCTTCTAAAATGATGCCATTCATATAAATTACAATCAAAGACTGATGGAACCTATACTAGGGCCTTGAGGTCTGAACAACTAGACTTCTAAGGGCTATACTCTATTGAATTAAAAGTTGTTATTCTACTCAATTTCTTTCCAATTAAAATTCAAATTGTACTTGAATATTAAAGCACAACTATTGCAGAATATATTTTTGAAACTTGATGTTTAGCCAATCTACTAAGGGCTACTTCCTTGGCACTAAGTCACTTTAGGATATTAATGCAGTCAATAAGAAACCTGAAATGTATCTTAATTGACTTTGACATTCTTTTTAGAAAGCTGAAAGATTAGTGCAGAGAAATGGGAGAGGTAAATAGAATCAAAGACATAGGATATGGAGAGTGGACACTGATTATGTAGAGGAGTTAATTTTTAAAAACTTTTGGAATCAAATACAGGTGGATGAAACATGGTAAAGTGTTTCTGGAAGACCAAGATGAAAATGTTTTTAGGGTATGTGCTAATGTTTTAGAGACTTTAAGCTTATTTTTGAGAAGAGGCCAGATAGGAAAAAAAAAAAAAAAAAGATACCATGAGAATAACACAGAAAGAGCTATAGTGGAAATGCTGTCCAGCTATTCTTGGCCATCACCTGGCTTATAGGATCTCTCCAAATATATCTCCCACCAACCCTTCGAAAGTCCACCCCAAGTCATACCAAACTACTTAAAGTTTCCTAAATCTAACATCAAATATCTTTTTTTCTTTGATGCTTTCTCTGTTTGTTTTTTGCTTTTTTTTTTTTGAGTTGGAGTCTTACACTCTGTCACCCAGACTGGAGTGCAGAGGCCGCTCCCGGCCACCGCAGCCTCGACCTGCTGGGCTCCAGCGATCCTTCCGCCTCAGCCTTCTAAGTTGCTGGAACTACAGGCACGTGCTACCAGGCCCAGCTAATTTTTAATTTATTATCGAAACGAAGTCTCGCCAAGTTTGCCCAGGATGGTCTCGAACCTGCGGGCTCAGGCAATCCACTCGCCTCAGCCTCCCAAAGTGCTGGGATTACAGGCTGAGCCACCGAGCCCGGCCACTTTCTCTATTTGGAAACTCTTTCTTCCTTAGACTGCCTAGCAAATTCCTATACTTTTCAAGACTCAACTCAAATATCTCCTTTGCCTTCAAACAGCAGTCTGTAAAATTTTACTTTTATTGCACTAATTGCACTGTCAAAATTATTTATGTCTTTCCTTTTAGACTGTTCAAAAACAGGCATAACCTGTCATAGTCATCATTTACATGCCTAATTCATAGTGTTCAATAAATTCTTGTTGAATAAATAAATGAATATTGAGTATCATGATTTTAGAAGGACATATGATGGTTTCTCATATAATTGTAAACAAGATGAAATACAGAGTGGATTACATAATAATGGTTTTATGGTAGGTTACATCATTTTAACTAAAAGTGATTGGTCAATATGAATGGAGGAAAGTCTCCAGTGAAATACATTAAAATGTCTTAAATTTAATCCTATATTGCATAATCAGTGACTTAAAGAAAGAAATAAAAGATTTGACTAATTGCATTTATTCCACTCCTGGTAGTCTTTTAAAGTTTAAAGTTTTATAGTATTAAAGTATGCTATTCTCTTCATTGTATCAACCAATAGATTAACTTTGTGATTAGATATTACTCTTTTTTTTTTGAGTTGAGTTATTAGTTTGACTTTTCAGAGGCTGAAAATCCCTAGTTGAACTAAAAAGAAAACAAATACAAAACAATAATAAACTAAAGGTTCTTAACTCATAATGGTGAAACGTTTCCTTCCTTGTCTTTGTTGTTTTCTTCTTAATACCATCTGAGCAACAGTAATTTGTTGAAAACTACAATTCTTGATTTTCTCCTTTTATTTAATGTATCTTATTAAATAAGACACAAAATTTCTTCAACTTTTTAGATGGCTTTTGGAGTCTAACAGGAAATATTGGCAGATGAAAATAATAATAATAATCTCATTGAGAACAGTCAAACTCTTCTGGAAATATTCTGGAAAATATGTGAGTTCTTTCACTTGAGAACTACTGTTGGAAAATATAAAGAAAACCTCACCCATGTGGTCCTGTTGGCCTAGAATATAGAAAAAGTCATTAATTCTAAGGTCTTGCTAGCCTCACCATCTCAAGTCTGCTTTCTCTCGTACTGCATAGAGGAACTCAGTAATTGGCTCTAAAGAATGATTTGCACAAATAACAATGAATAAAAAAGTATTTGTTTGTTTATAGAGATGAGGTCTCATCCTGTTGCTTGGTCTGGTCTCAAACTCCAAGGCTCAAGTGATCCTCCCACCTTGGACTGCCAAAGTGGAAGTGCTGGGATTACAGGCGCGAGCCACCATGCCTAGGAAGAATTGGGTTTATTCATAGTTTTCAAGACAGTTGGGACTTGAGATATCATCTGGCTTAGAGGTCTCCAGACTTGTCTGCTCTTCAGATTTGCCTGAAATACTTTGAAAATACAGATTTATGACCCTTATCCCTTGCGATATTCTGGGAGGGAGTCTAGATAATTGAATTTATTAAAGGATTCAGACATTTTTGATGCTTACTCAGGTTTGGGAGCCACTGATCTGATAAGCTTTCCTGATTTCCAGATATATCAACTTAGGCACAAAAGCAGAAGTGATACTCAGCTCAAGATTGGCAGAACCAACATCAGAACCTAGTATTCCTTGTGTTCAATCTTCAATGCATCTGTATTAAACCATAGAGGCACAGACAGTATTTTCAGCTGCCTACTTGATATTTTCAGTGACTTTTCATAGTTATAGAAAGCAGTGGAATAGAGAAGGAAAAAATACCCCCTTACCTGTAAAATCCTTCAACAACATTCTCATGCATGTTCTATAACCATGAAAAAATTAGTATTTTCTTCCCATATGCTTGAAGGAAACTATGCTTGTCACTATTGTAGCCCTTATCATGTTTATCATAATGTACTTATTTCATAGCTTTCTGTCCAGCTAGAATGTGTACTCTTTAAGGTCAGGAATAACATACTCTTCATTTTTATGTCCCAAGTACTTAGCAGAGCAACATATATAAAAAGATGCTGAATAAATATTTCTTGAATTAATATTTAAAAAAATAAAACAGAAAAAAACATTTCTTGAGTTAAAAATAAAAGGGGAATAGGAAATAAAATGAAAATGAGGAAAGTCTCAAAGAAGAATCAGAAAACAGAAGAAATCAAGATGGTAAATAAATTTGCAAAGTTGGCAGAGAGAAACCATCACAAAACATTAATGCCAAAACAAACTTTTAATATTTTCTGTAATCACCTAATTTAACCAGTAAAAGAACTGGGATTGAGAGAGATCAAGCAGCAAATAAGTAGATGTGCTTAAATACAAGTCTCAACGGTTTGTCCACAGCTCTTAGAGAACAACACAATTCACAGATACAAAGCACCTATAGATCATTCTCTCCTGCTCACATCTACACTATGCCTGAGATGAAAAAAGATTGGAATAGTTTTAATGCTCCATCAAGTTCACTTATTAATTTGTTTAAATTTTTCTCTTAACAAAATTCATGTAACAATTACTGACTCCTTTGGCACTCAAATTAAACATGCTCTCTTCTGAGAGACTCTGAATTTGCTATTTCTTCTTTCAGAAATGTTCTTCTACACTGTATCCACATAGCTCAGTTTTCAGTTCACTCAAGTTTCTGCTTAAATATCACCTCATCACCAAAGCTTTCCCTAACCATCCTCTATCCCTTGACCTGCTGTATTTTCCTTTATACATTCATCACTACTTGATCTCTTATGTGTATATATTTATTTGTTTATTATCTGTTTCCATCTATTATAAAATATAAGCTCTAAAGGTACAGGGTGTTGTTTTATTCACTGCTTTATTTACAGCTCATAGAATAGTGTGTGGCTCACAGTAAGGCATTCAATAAATATTTTTGAAAGAATTCCGTCTTAGTTCATTTGTGCTGCTATAACAAAATACCATAGACTGGTAGTTTATAAAGAACAGACATTTATTTCTCATAGGTCTGGAGTCTGTGATGTCCAAATCAAGGTTTAGTATCTAGTGAAGAGCCAGTCTTTATAGCTTGAGCTACCTAGGTGTCCTCACATGGCAGAAGGAGCTAAAGATCAAAAAGGGAACACACATGATGTCCTTCCACAGTGGAAGACAAAGAGCAAGATGGTACTCTCTCCAACCTCAAGCTCTTTTAAAAGGGTGCTTATCCCATTCGTGAAGGCAGAGCCCTCTTGACTTAATCCCCTCCCAATGGCCACACCTCATAATACTGTTGCTTTGGAGATCAAGTTTCAACAAGAATTTTAGAGACGATACCATCGTCCTAACCATAGCAAATATCTATGCAAGATGAATTTAATTGAAGACCTGGTTAGAGTGTATATTTATATCACTTATTCTTACATGAAGATAATATTAGGGTTGCTTCCTGGAAGCCCAGCTATAAGATAATAGCTTTTGTCTTCTTAGCTACTTGATTTTTGTTGTTGTATTTCTTGTTCTCTTCATTCCTTAAATGCATTTATGTATATAGATTAAAAAGATAATACAAATCAGTGAGCAACAAGATTGGAGTCTGAGTATATCTCATGAAATATTTATTAATTTACTGGTTGATAACTTTGCTTAAAATACAAGGTGTGTATGCAAGTGTGTGTGTGTGTGTGTGTGTGTGTGTGTGTTTATCGGAATATTGGTAGATGGGAAGAAACAAGTAGCGTTGGCATACTAGGAGGGGTTGTTTCCAAAGAACTAGCATTAGTCTTATTTTTCAAGAGGTTATGGAAATATTGGATGGAAGGCTTATAAAAGCACTTGTACGTTTTTAGTTCCACAAGCTCTTTGAGCAAAATGCAAAGTTCTGTGGGGGTGGGAGGTAGAGGAGGAAAGAATACCTGATATTAAGGTTTTCACAGTCTATTGAGAGCTGTAGGCCACTCTGAGCTATGCAATCACCAAGGCTGAGGGTACTAAGTGCTACAACAGAAAAGCAAAATGCTCAGAGCAAGTGACTGGATAATTAAGTACAAACTCAGAGGTTACTGCTTCTCTTATTAGCTAAGGATTGACATTCAGAGGGGGTGGAAGGCTGCACTTGTCAAATGAGTAACCCTACAGGATATGCAAATAACTCTAAGTTCTCTAAAGTCTTTTTACTGTTGCTTGTAGTTGAACACAAGAGGAAAGAAGCTTAAGTTAGCACTTTCTTGTTACTGGGGAAGTAAACTAAGAACCTGGCTAACTCTTAAGATATGAGGAGCTTGCTGGGTAATTTTAACATTGTCAGGCAGTGCCTGGGAAGGAATTCATGTGCCCTGATGCCCTTTGAAGACAGGAAAGACCAAGGAAGAGCATGGGTTTGTTTGCCATTTTGCCACTTCCCCTCCCCCCCCCCCCAGCCTCAGCCCTTTTCTCAGTGTGAGAAAAGGTTATCATTTTTTTACTTTCAGGGTTTTCTCTCGGGAAAATGTTTTCCTTTGTTCTATTTATGTCATGAGTACAGATAAAGGCACTCAGTACCTAAGGTCTAGAATACTGACACTGCAGCTACAACACCTGGGTAGCTGAATGTGTCAGTCTTTCATAAACTGGTTTATGGCCTTACGATAGAAAAGAAAACAGTATTGCTTTAGATATATGAAAACTAGAAGGTACGATTGCTGCACAAGAGCAGAAAATCCTTGCCGTCCTATGACCTGTGCTCTAGTTTTACGATGAAAAAAGCAAGTGAGCTGAACTAGAAGCTTGCCTGTCTAAAGGAAATACTGCTTTCTCTCTTCATTCAGCCTTTTGTTCTAGTGAGTTAGAGGTTTAATGGGAAATAGGGGTGTGAAAAAGAGCCTGGACATTATCCTGTCTAGCTGGAGGGAAGGCTGTTGCTTTCAGTATATTTCTCAAAGGAAAAATATAGTATGAACTCGAACAAGTTTAAATATCATTTGTAATATATTTAATAATAAGGAAATGGTCTTGAGCCAAAGCATGAAGGGCTTGGCAAGGCCCATTGATCTGCAGCCTGTCCTGAGTTTATTTGAATATTTGCAGATAGAAAAGAGGTATTTGGAGCAACATATTGATCCTGACAGTGGCAGAAAGAAGAGGGAGAATGAATAATGCAGTATGTGTATGTATGGTGGGGGTGGGTGACTAGTTAAGAATATAGTTGCTGGCCAGGCACGGTGGCTCAAACCTGCAATCTCAGCACTTTGGGAGGCCGAGGTGAGAGGATTGCCTGAGTTCAGGGGTTCAAGACCAGCCTGGACAACTTAATGAGACCTTGTTTTTACAGTAAATCAAAAAATAAGCCGGGCGTGGTAGCTCGCTCCTGTAGTTCCAGCTACTTGGAAAGTTGAGGCAGAAGGCTCGCCTGAGCCCAGCACGTCAAGGTTGCGGTGGCTTTGAGCTTGCCACTGCACTCCAACCTGGGCAACAGAGTGAGACTCCAACTCAAAAAAAAGTGTAAGTTCTGACAACAAATAGCTTGGGCTCAAAATTTCCACTAACTGCAGATGTGAGGCAAATTACTTAGCCTCTTTAACTGAGGTCTGCTATTCCTCCTCTGTAAAGTTGGGATAAGAATAGTACAAATGTCACGGGAGTTTTGATGATTAAATGAGATAATTCATTTAAAGCACCACACCTATAATAAGTGCTCAAAAATGTGAATCATTATGAGTAAATGTATCTCCTGCAGCTGACGTTAATATAAATGGAAGTAAGGACTGTAAATGGACTGAGCATGTGATGAATGGATTTGATGAGCAGAGGAGTGGAGCTATTTATCTCTCTCTCTCTCTTTTCCCTACCTGATACCACCACTAATACTAATATTGTTTTCAATAATTTTGAACCTATTAAATGCCAGAGTTCTAGAATTTTGCCAAAAACTGTTTTACGATAGTTTTAGATTTACAATAAACTTGCAGAGATACTATAGAGCTCCCATGTACCTCCCCACCACCACTACCTATGTTCCCTTATTATTAGCATATTTAATTAATTATGGTACATTTGATGAACCAATTTTAATACATTATTATTAACCAAGTCCATATTTTACTTGAGTTTCCTCAGTTTTTACCTAATGTCCTTTAATTAATTAATTAATTTATTTATTTATTTATTTATTTTTATTTTTTTTTTCAGCTTCCTATCTAGGATACTGCAGTGCATTTTATCATTGTGTCTTTTTAGGCTCCTCTTGACTCTGACACTTTCACAGACTTTCTTTGTTTCTGATGACCTTGACAGTTTTGAGAAATACTGGCCAGATATTTTCTAGAATGTCCTTCAATTTGTGTTTGCCTGATGTTTTCTCATGATTAGACTGGGGTTTTGAATTTTGGTAAGTGCTATTTTCATTGTAACATATAAAGAGTATGTAGTATAAACATGACTTATGAATATTGATGTTAGCATTGATTCCCTGGCTAAGGTAGTGTTTGTAAGGTTTTTCCATTGTAGTTACCCCCCCCCCATTTTATACTGTGTGAATTCTTTTGAAGGAAGTCACTACGTGTATCCTACATTTAAGGAATAGGGAGTTAAGCTCTACCTCCTTGAGGATAGATTATTTACATAAAGTATTTGAAATTCTACACAGATTTGTTTATTTGCCTATATTTATTTATGGATTCAATCATTTACTCATATAAGTATGGGCTCATGGATATTTATTTTATACTCATAATGCTTATATTATATATTGGATATTGGATAATGCTGAGGTTTGTGCTTGAACCCATCACCCAGATAGTGAACATAGTACCCAATAGGTAAGTTTTCCACCTTTGCCCCCTTCCCCACCTCTCCTTTTTTGGAGTCCCCATTGTCTATTTTTTCTATCTTTTTGTCCATGTGTACTCATTGTTTAGCTCTCACTTATAAAGTAAGAACATGTAGTATTTGACTTTTTTCTTTCTTTAGGATAACGACTTTCAGTTGCATCCATGTTACTGCAAATAACATGATTTCATTCTTTTTTTATGACTGTGTAGTATTCTATATGTATATGTACCACATTTTCTTTATCCAGCCCATTATTGATGGATACTTAGGTTGATTCTAAGACTTTACTGTTATGAATAGTATTGTGATGAACACACATGTGCAGGCGTTTTTTTGATAAAACAATTTCTTGTCCTTTGGGTAGATACCCAGTAGTGGGATTATTGGGTCAAATGGTAGTTCTATTTTTAATTCTTTTAGAAATCTTCATACTGTTTCCCATAGAGGTTGAACTAATTTACATTCCAACCAACAATGTATAAGAGTTCCCCTTTCTCCACATCCTTACCAGCATCTGTTATTTTTGTACTTTTTAATGATAGCCATTTTGACTGGTTATGAGATGATATCTTTTGGGGCTTCGATTTGCATTTCTCTGATGATTAGTGATGTTGAGTATTTTAAAAACATATTTGTTGGCTATTTGTATGTCTTCTTTTGACCACTTTTTAGTGAGTTTATTTTTTTTCTTGTTGATTTGTTTCAGTTTCTTATAGATTCTGGATAATTGTCCTTTCTCACATGCATAGTTTGCAAATATTTTCTTCTATTCTGTAGGTAGTCTATTTACTCTGTTGACTGTTTATTTTGCTACGCAGAAACTCTTTAGTTTAATTAAATCCCATTTGTCAATTTTGGGTTTTTTTGCAGTTGCTTTTGAAGACTTAGTCATAAATTCTTTGTCTAGGCCACTGTCCAGAGCAGTTTTTCCTAGGTTTTCTTCTAGGATTTTTATAGCTTGGGATCTTTAATCCATCTTGAGTTAACTTTTGTGTATAGTAAGAAGTGGGGGGCCCTGTTTCATTTTTCTTGACTGGCTACTCAGTTTTCTCAGGACCATTTATTGAAATAGTGTGTCCTTTCTCCATCGCCTATCTATGCTGACTTTGTCAAAGATCAACCATTTAGTTTTAGGTGTGAGACTTTATTTGTAGGTTCTCTATTCTGTTACATTGAACTATGCATCTATTTTTATACCATGATTTTTGGTCTCTCTAGACTTGTAGTATAGTTTGAAGTTGAATAGTGTGATGGCTTTGTTCATTTTGCTTAGGATTGCT
This sequence comes from Tarsius wallacei, assembly GCA_963574415.1. NCBI lineage: Eukaryota > Metazoa > Chordata > Mammalia > Primates > Tarsiidae > Tarsius > Tarsius wallacei. Next base: position 36,744 of record CAUYQG010028111.1, on the reverse strand, counting down.
TTGGTTATTTGGGCTCTTTTTTGGGTCCATATGTATTTTAGAATTGTTTTCTCTAATTCTTTGAAAAATGATATTGGTAATTTGATAGGAATTGCTTTGAATTGTAGATAGCCTATGGTCATTTTAATGATATTGATTCCTCTAATTTATGAGCATGCAATGTTTTCTCATTTGTTTGCATCATCTATGATTTATTTTGTAGCTCCCTTTGTAGAATTTTTTCATCTCTTTGGTTAAACGTATTTCTAGGTATTTGATTTTGTTGGAGGTAATTGTAAAAGAGATTAAGCTCCTTATTTAGATATCAGCTTGCATGTTATTGGTGTATAGAAGTCCTATTGATTTTTGTACATTGATTTTGTATACTGAAACTTTACTAAAGTTGTTCATCCAGTGTAGGAGTTCTTTGGAGTAGTCTAGTGTTTTGTAGGTATAGGATCATGTTGTCAGTAAACAGAGATAATTTTTTTTCTTCTTTTTCTATTTGGATGCCTTTTATTTCTTTCTCTTACCTGATTGGTCTAGCTAGGACTTCCAGTAGTATGTTGAATGGGAGTAATACAAGTGGACATCCTTGGTTTTTTTCAGTTCTTAGGTAGAATGCTTTCAACTTTTACATAGTCAGTATGATGTCAGCTTTGGGTTTTTCACAGATGGTTCTTATTATTTTGAGATGTGTTCCTTCAATGCCAAGTTTGTTGTAAGTTTTTATCATGAAGGGATATTGAATTGTATCAAATGTTTTTTCTGTGTCTATTGAGATGATTATATGTTTTTTGTTTTTAATTCTGTTTAGGTAGTGTAATATATATAGTCATAAAATCCACATGATTGTGGGGAATTATCTTTTTTAATGTGCTGCTAGATTTAACTTGCTAGTATTTTGTGGGGAATTTTTGCTTCAGTGTTAATCAGGGATATTGGCCTGTAGTTTGCTGTTGTTACATCCTTGCCAGATTTTGGTATGAGGATGACACTGATTTTAGAGAATGAACTAGGGAAGAATCCCTTCGCTTTTATATTTTAGAATAGTTTCAATACAATTGGTACCAGCTCTTCTTTGTACATCTGGTAGAATTCAGCTATAAATTTGTCAGGTACAAGTATATTTTTTCTTGCTGATTTTATTTGTTATTGGTCTGTTCAGGGTTTCAATTTCTTTTTGGTTCAATCTTGAGAGATTGTGTGTATCCATTTTCTATAGGGTTTCTACATTGTACATATAAAGATTTTCACAGTAGTCTCTAGGATCTTTTGTATTTCTATGACATCAGTTGTAATATTACCTTTGTCATTTCTGATACGCTTATTTGGATTTTCTCTCTTTTTTCTCTTGATTATTTTAGCTACTAATATTGTTTATCATTTCAAATAACTAACTTTTCATTTCATTTATCCTGTGTGTGTATATTATATATATATGTATATATATATATTCAGTCTCAATTTCATTTACTTCTGCTTTGATCTTAGTTATTTTTTTCTTCTGCTCACTTTGGGTTTAGTTCATTCTTGTTTTTCTAGTTCCTTTAGGTGTGGCAATAGGTTGTTATTTGAGTTCTTTCTATCTCTTTGATGTAGGCATCAGTGCTATAAACTTTTCTCTTATTTTGTTTTTGCTATATCCCAGAGGTTTTGGTATGTTATGTCTCTGTTTTTATTAGTTTCAATACATTTTTTATCTCTGCATTAATTTTGTTGTTTACTCAGAAGCCATTCAGGAGCAAGTTGTGTGGTTTCTAAGTATATGTGTGATTTTAAGAGTTCCTCATGGCATTGATTTCTAATGTTATAAGAATGATACTGTGTTAGGAGAAGAAGCTTGACATGATTTGTTTTTTTTAATTTGAGACGTTTTATGACTGAGGATGTGCTCAATTTTAGAGAATGTTTCATGTGTAGGGTGAAAAGAATGTATATTCTGTGGTTGTTAGGTAGAGTGTTCTATAGATGAATATTGGTCCTTTTGGTGAGAGTATAATTTAAATATAGAATTTATTAGTTTTCTGTCTTGAGGATCTATTTAGTTCTTTTTGTGGGTTATTAAATTCCCCCACTATTGAATGACTGTCTGTTTTCTTTAGTCTAATACTATTTGTTTTATAAATATAGGTGATCTGATATTGGGTGTATAATTAAGACAGTTAAATCTTCTTGTTTAGTTGAGCCCTTTCTCAGTATGTAATGCTCTTCTTTGTCTTTTTAAAATGTTGTTAAAGTCTGTTTTATCTGACACAAAAATAGCAACCCTTGCTCTTTTTTGTTTTTCATTTGCATGATAGATTTTTTTCTCCATTCATTTACTTTAAACCTATATGTGTTGTTACTTGTGACCTGGGTCTCTTGAAGGCAACAGAATATTGTGTCTTGTTTTCTTATCTAATTTGCCACTCTGCGCCTTGTAAGTGGAGCATTTAAGTCATTTACATTCAAGGTTAATATTGATATATGAGGTTCTGTTCCTCTTATAGTATTGCTGGGTAGTTGCTTTGTAGTTTCAATTGTCTATTTGCTTTATAGGGTCTATGAGATTTGTACTTTTATGTGATTTTATGGTAATAAGTATTATTCTATAGTTTTTATGTTTAGAATTCCTTTCACCATTTCTTGTAGGGTAGACTGGTGGTGACAAATTTCCTTAGCATTTGCTTGTTAGGAGAAGACTATTTTTTCTTCATGTAAAAAGCTTAGTTTGACATGTTACGAAATTATTGGCTGACAATTTTTTTCTTAAGAAGGCTAAAGATAGGTTTCAATCTTTCTTAATTTGCAAGATTTCTGGTGAGAAATCTGCTGCTAGTCTGATGGGTTTTGCTTTATGGTTAATTTGGCCTTTTTCTCTAGCTGCCTTTAATTAATTAATTAATTTTTCCCTTGATCTTGGATAGTCTGATGACTACACATGGTCATCTTGTATAATAGCTTGCGGGAGTCCTCCAATTGTTTTGAATCTGGATGTTGACCTCTCTAACAAGATAAGGGGGATTTTCCTGAATTATTCCCTCAAATATGTTTTCAGGTTGCTTACTTTTTCTTCTCTCTCACAAATGCCAATAAATCAAAATTTGGTCACTTTACCTCATCCTATATTTCTTGAAGTCTCTGCTCATTTTAAAAATTTTTTTTTTCTTTATATCTGTGTGACTGGGTTAATTTGAAAGACTGATCTTCAAGCTCTGAAATTCTTTCTTATGTTTGGTTGTTTACTGCTAATGCTTTCAACTGTATTTTTAAATTCTTTTAGTAAATTTTTTAATTCCAGAAGGTTTATTTTTTTTCTTAATATTCTTATGTTGTCTTTCATATTCTAGATTTTTTTCTGGTTTCTTTGCATTGGATTTCAACTCTCTCTTGGATCTCACTGAGTTTCCTTGCCATTCATATTGTGAATTCTTTTATCTGTCATTTTAGACATTTCAATCTGGTTAGCATTCATTGTTAGAGAGGTAGTGTGATCCTTTGGGAGTGTCAGAACACTGGCTTTTTGTATTGTTGGATTTTTCTCTTCTGCACTGATTCTTTCTTATCTGTGGGAGCTGTTGCTTCTTATTTTTTAAATATGCTATCTGTTGAGTGGGACTTCTTTTTTAAATTTTTCCTTTGTGGGTATGACTATAGTATATGCTGTCTATGATTGTTTGAGTTTGTTTCTGTTTGCTTTCAGGGGGCTACATCTCTGTATGGGTTCCTTGGTTGTGAATAATTTCTATATAGTAGCTTTCTTAGATGCTGCTTGTTGTAGGGGTGAATTAGATGCAAGAGCTGACACACTATCTCTTGTGAGGCTAAAGGTGTGGAGGCTTATATCATAGACTAGCACTAAGCTTTCTGGTAGCAGGTTTTTTATGTGATATTACAGTTTAGGCTTGCTGTCCAGTAGATGGTGCTTAAGAGTGAGAGCCAGCAGATAGAGTAGTGTCTAGTGAAAGTGCCTGCCCTGATGCAGGGGTGGTGGGTAGAGATCACGTGAGGGTGTAATAAAGTCTCAGAGAAAGGGCTGGAGTGTGAACCTGCTCTTCATCCTGAGTTGGCAAGTACATGCTTTCCCTCCCTATCACATCTTTGTCTCAAGGCTTTGTCTCAAAGAAACAAAGGCTTTGACTTTTGTTTCTCAGTCACAGTGCAGCTGCAGGCAGCAGGTATGCCCCTCTGATAACAACACCACAATGGGCTCAGGGGAGAGTCTCCACCCCCACACCAAAACAGGCAATTCATGACTTGCCTGATCTCTTTTGACAGGATGGTGCCACTCTAAATAGGGAGAGGGAGTTGGCCCCCACCCTTTGTGAAAGCCCAAGTGGCCATGGGCTTGCTTTCAGCAAGAGTGGAGCTACTACAAAAAGTGCAAAAAACAATTTTTCCCACGTGTTCAATTGCTGGCCCCCAGTGGGGAGAACCACTGCTGTGTCAACAGTGTATGGGGGTGGGGGGGTAGGAGATGAGCCTCTTTGCACATCTATTTCTGGGTGATGGCAAAATGCCCTTTGTCACACCTATGTTTCCTTTGTCCCAAAAAAGAGAGGCTTTGATGGCTTGCACCAAAGGCTAGGTCTCCAAGGATCCCATAGCTCCCCAGAGAACCCACCATTCTCCTGTGCTTGCCAAAGTCAGAGTAAGTTGTGAGGTATGTCTGCAGGACATCTAGTGGTGTACTGACTTATAGGCAGAAAAACCCCAGGTGGGGCAGTGTCTCACTGCAGGTCCACAGCCAGTATGGCTCTCGCTGTCTCTTCTCAGGTCTGAGAAGTGTGCAGGCACTACTGCACAAGATAGGCACCTGGATCTGTCTTTGAGAAGTTCTCAAATTGCCATTGATAGTGTAGCCTTGGGTTTAGTGATCAGAAGATTGCCAGAGGGGTAAGGTGAGCAGAGAAGCACTTCCACCTATCTTTTCCATGGGGATTTGAGTTCCTTGGGGGTTGATCTCTGCCAGACTCTAACTGCTTTTCTCTTCTGCATCCTAGCTTCTTACTATGGATATTCTGGCATGTCCTCACTCTCTTTTTTCAGTTTTCTGTTCAGAACATATTCGTTCACAAATAACTTTGTTCTTCTTTCTGAGGCAAATTGGCTTTCAATGTCTCTAGTCAGGCTTCTCATTGCTATCCCATCTAATATCTTCTCTGATAGATATCTGTTCAGATGTTTTACCCCCTTTTTAATTGTTTCCCAATTATTGACTTTTAAATGTGTTTTATACATTTTGGATACAAGTACTTCGTCATATATGGTACTTAAGCTTAGTTTCTATATATCATATTAAGACATATCCTTATGATACACTTAGAATTATCTTCAATTTATAATGAGGGAAATGAATCTCAGAGGTAGTAATGTGTCTAAGTCTCTCTTATGAATTCAGTTGTGTCCCTCCAAAAAAGACTTTTTGGAGATCTAACCCCTAGTACCTCAGAATGTGACCTAACTGAGAAATAGAATACCTGTAGATATAATTTGTTAAGTCAAAATGAGGTCATACTGCAGTGGATGGGCTCTTACCTGTATGACTGGTGTCCTCAACAGAAGATGGACATGTAAGACAGAGACACACAGGGAGATTTCCATATGACAATGAAGGCAGAGGTTGTAGTTATACAGTTGCAAGGAGCATGAAAGATGGCCAGCAAACCACCAGAAACTAGGAAGAAGCAAGAAAAACTTTTTCTACAGGTTTCAGAGAGAGCATGACCCTGCTGATACCCTGATTTTAGACTGCTACCCTCTGGAACTGCAAGATAATAAGTTTATGTTGTTTTAAGTCACCTAGTTTGTGGTACATTGTTATAGCAACCTTATGAAATGAATGTACAGTCATTCAGCTAACAAATGACAGAAATAGAATTTGAAATCTAGTCTATGCTAATCATATCCCATGCCATTTACTAAATGAAGAAATCATTGGAATGTAAGGCTAGAGTCTATAAATATGACTTTCCTGACAATTGAAATATAAATAGGCAGTGATTGACAATCGTACTAGTAGATATAATTGGATTGTAAATGACTCTGGCTAAATTTGAGGAACTAGGGATGAAGTTAAGGCATACAGTTGTTCAATCTTCCTTGGTCTGCCTTATCCTATCCAGCCCTATTTCTGAGACTTAATTAACTCCACAGTTGAAAATCAAGAATTAAGTGGGTTAAATGGAGTAGGAAGCAGAAAGAGGAGAAAGTTTTAACTTTAGATTTGGAGGCAAAATGGAGAGTAGTTTGGCATCCTATAGAATCTGCAATATGTTTGTAAATTTCCAGCTCTGTTATTGAGTTGCCATGGAAAACTGTCATTTCCTTATACAGTTGCAAGGAGCATGAAAGATGGCCAGCAAACCACCAGAAACTAGGAAGAAGCGAGAAAAACTTTTTCTACAGGTTTCAGAGAGAGCATGACCCTGCTGATACCCTGATTTTAGACTGCTACCCTCTGGAACTGTCTCTAGTCAGTTTGGGGATTTCTTAAAGTACTCCTAAATTATGCAATGAGTGCTAAATATATGGTTGGCAAAGTAAAAAGGTGATATATTGTCAAATAAATATATGTCCAGTTTAATTTACCAAGGCTGAAATCTGGGAGCACAGACATTAGTATATCTGAAAGTAACGGTAACAGAAAAAAACTACCCAGGTTAGACTATAAATGTAATAGGAGTTCAGGCAAGGAACGACTGAGAAGTATCCATCCTTTAAATGTTATTGTTCTTGAATGCTTCATCTTTAAGTCTTCTTCATCCTATTTGCATACTCATTGGGTGATCTCATGATGTTAGTTACTGTCTAATTCCTCTAGCTTTCATTTTTAATCTGAATTTCAGATTCTATTTATAGATACAATTGAATAGTTCCCAAGTCTAATTCAGTATCTTTAAAACTGAACTCATTTTCCAGACCCCTCCCAAACCTTCTCCTATATTCCTTATTTCAGTGACTGGATTTATCTTCCATGTAGTTTTTCAGTTTAAAAAATCCTAATATCTATTCTTTCCTTCCTATATTCTTTATCTACTCTCTTATATATTGGAAATGAAATTCTATAAAGCATATCTTTGAAATAGCTCTCAAATCAAGCCCTATTTGCCATTCCCACACAGGTATCTATTATTGAACCTAATAGGTCTCAGATAACTGCTGTAGGCTTCTAAGTAGAAGTACTGGGTATAGCATCTCCTATCTTTAGTATATCCTTAACACTTATGCCATGGTGATTTTGCCAAATCAGAACTCTTAATTTAACTTGTATTCCTAAAATTGTTCAATGACTTAATCCTTGACATAGCATGGCATGAAAGTTACTTCCAACTCTGGCTCTCATCTGACCTTCCAGCTTTTTCCATTGCCATTTCTTCCATTTCCTACATTTTAAAATTAAAACTACACAGAACTTAGTACTATTAGTGAACACACCATGAGATATTTAGACATATAAAGCTTGAAAGAATTTCTGCATGAGAAATGTTTACAATCCTCTATCTAGAAATGGACAGAAAACTTTCATGCATTCTTTATTACCTCACTTGAATATCAACTAGCGTTTACTGAGTGCCAGCTGTGTACAGACAACTCTGGTAGCCAACATAATATAATCTCCAGGTTTTCAATAAGTCTCTTAATACTAAACATTTTGCTATTTTTAACCTTCTTTTAAAATATAAACATTTTGAGGGAAGTAGCATATTAAATATTTATACATAAATAAGACTCAATTCATAAAATTATTCTCCTCAATGACATGAGGGCCATGAGGGAAGAAGAAAATGTAATGAGAAGGAAGAAGGGATGTCAAAGAAAAGGGAAATAAGAGTGGATACTATGAATAGATAGCCTTTTACAATTTGCTCTAGCTTTGCAAAGTTTCATAGTCCACAAGTAGTGTGCACCTTTAACTGGATGATAGCAAGAAAATAATTGATAAGGCACAGCTAAGGCTGAGTTGGATCTTAATTAATTCAGAGATGTGTAGTATGTTAAAAGTATGACCATGTCTAGAGTTTTAAGGAGAAAAAAGGGTAAAAACATATAAACCCTCAAACTTAAGAGCTCTTCTCAGAATAGAGAACACAGAAATAAAGCTGCATATCTACAGCCAGCTGATCTTTGACAAAGTAGACAAAAAAATGCACTGAGGAAAGAACATCCTAGTCAATGAATGGTGCTGGGAAAATTGGATAGCCATATGTAGAAGAATGAAATTGGACCCTTATCTCTCACCATATACAAAAATTAATTCAAGATGGATTAAAAACTTAAATGTAATATTTACAATTTAAAAATTTTAGAAGAAAAGCTAGGAAAAACTCTTCTAGATAGTGGCCTAGGCAAATAATTTATGATTCAAAAGCAAATGCGACAAAACCAAAAGTAGACAAATGGAACTTAATTAAACTAAATATCTGTAAACTATATGCCAACAAAGGAATAATATTCAGAATCTACAATAAACTCAAACTCAACAAGAAAAAATAATAATAATCACATTAAAAGTAGGCAAAGAACATGACAGACTTTTTTTTTTTTAAAAAGAAGACATACCAGGAGCCAATAAATATATAAATACATTATTAACATCACTAATTATCAGAGAAATGAAAATTAAAACCACCCTGAAATACCATCTCACACAGTTAGAAAGTAAAAAACAACAGATGTTGGCAAGGATGCAGAAAAAAAGGAATGCTTATCCACTCTTGGTGGAAATGTAAATGAAATTGGACCCTCTACCTCTTCCCACATATAAAAATTAAGATGGATTAAAGACTTAAACATAAGACATTTTAGAAGGAAACCTAGGAAACTATAAAAATCCTAGAAGAAAACCTGGGAAAAACTATTCTGGACCTCAGGCTAGCAAAGAATTTATGATGAAGACCCCAAAAGTAAATGCAATAAAAACAAAAATAGACAAGTGGGACTTAAATACACTAAAAAACTTCTGCATAGCAAGAGAAAAAATCAACAGAATAAAGAGTCAACCTATAAAATGAGAGAAAATATTTGCAAATTATGCATCAGACAAAGGACTCATATCCAGAATCTACAAGGAACTCAACTAAACATGAAAAAAAAAAAACACTCCAAAACAAAAATCAAAAAGTAAGCAAAGGGCATCAACAGACATTTCTCAAAAAAAAAAAAAAAAAATACAAGTGACCAACAAACATGAAAAAGTGAACCAACTCAGAAACAGAAAACCAAACACAACATGTTCTCACTTATGTGTTGTAGCTAAATGGACATAAAGAGAGAAATAATAGACACTGGGGACACTAAAATGGGGGAGGAGGGAAGAAGAAATGAGGGTCCAGAACCTTCATATTGAGTCCAGTGTTCAGTTTGGGGACACCTGGAGTGCAATCCCCATCAGTATAAAATATGCCCATTTAACAAACATGCATTTGTATCCTCCGAATCTAAATTTAAATTAAAAATTTAAATTAAAAAAAGATACCTGTACTTTCATATTTATTGCATCATTATTCATAATAGCAAAACTGTAGAATTAACCTAAGTTCCCATCGGTGGATGATTGGATAAAGAAAGTGTGGTGTGGCGATATATATATATATATATATATATATATATATAACCTGGACCATATATATAAATCTGGACCATATATATTTATCATTTGCTGCAACATGTTGCAACTGGAGAACGTTATCCTAAGTGAAATAACTTAGGAAACAAAGTCAAATACTGCATGTTCTCATTTATATGTGGGAGCTAAATAATGTGTCCACATGGACATAGAGATTGGAATAATAGATATTGGAGGTTTGGAAAAGTGAGAAGGTAGGAGGGGGGTGAGGGATAAGAAATGACCTATTGGATACAGCATACACTATTCAGGTGAAAGCTACACTAAAAGCCCAAACTTCACCAGTAGTCAATATGTGCACGTAACAAAGTTGCACTTGTACCCACTATATCTATAAAAAATATTTTTTTAAAGCATATCATTTTGTGGTCAAGATCCCTGTGTGTGGGGGGGAGGAGGTGGCCTTTAGACTGACTGTGAAGAAGGTTACAGTGAAGAATCAGGCAATTTGGAGGGAAATGATATCTCTGGGGAGATTGTGTACTTTCAGAAGTGCTAGGTAGGGAACAGAGAGATGTGGATGGCAGGTTTTTTGTTTTTGTTTTTTCCAATTGGGATGGGCTTCAGAGATAATTTAATTCAGCTCCCTCATTTTGCAGCTAAAGAAACTGAGACCATAAATTGTTAAATTTCTTGAGAATACTTTGACTCTCCTTGCTGCAAGTGAGACAGGGAACTCTCCCAATGTGCTCTATTTTTTCCACAGATAATACTAATATCAAGATATTGCATTTTAAAAAGTTAACAATAGCTTACATTTGTATAGATCTTTGTTTGTAAAATTTGGGGCACAGTATTATTGGAGAATATGTACTGTTTCTGCCTCTGAGACACTTATTAGTAATGTGTGACCATATAATTTATTCTCTGAACCAGGACACTTTTGAAAATGAAAGGGGAGGCTATTAGTAATTATTCAAAACCAACACATAAACTGGGAGAGTTCCAAGCACCCTGGGATATGTGGTCACTTGTTTTTCACCTAATTGCAGAATTACCAAGGCCAAGCTCCAGATTAGGTTGCAGTGAGAAAGTTTGTGGGTTATAATGAGCCAAGAGACTGAGAGCTGTTGGCTCAGGTTCTCACTTAGAATGGGAAGACTGGGTTTGTCTTTTGCTTTCAGGTTTAGCATTTGTGTATGTCCATGTTTAATGGGATTGTGTTCAGGATCATTTATTCAATAAATTAAACATTTGTTTAGAACCAGGTATGCAGTGTTAAGAGATACAACTGACAACTATAGAGGTAGGAAGAAGTAAAATCAGCTGGACAATTTATGTCATGTAATAAGCTTGCATTAGTAATTCAGTGGGAAAATAGACTGCTGAATACTTAATCCAGTTTAGTAATAACGATCAAACAAAATAAAAATATTGTCATTTTGTTTATGTTATCATTACATTGAAATGCTTCTTTCTGGACTTTGATTTGTTCTTTGATATTTGGCCTCCATTGTGCACAAATATATCTGCTTTTGCTTACACTAATATATGGTGCAGACTTAGAGAACAGCTAAGTCTGGTCTGTTTAAGGACTTAGATCAGTGTTTCTCAGTGGCATACAATTTTGTGCCTCCACCAGACCTTTGGTAATGCCTGGACACATTTTTGTTTGTCACATTTGGGGGAAGGGATGCTACTGGCATTTAGTAGTTAGAGATCAGGGATGTAGCTAACCATCCTACAATGAACAGGACAACCCCACACAACAAAAAATTATCTAGGCCACATTGTCAACAGTGCTGAGGTGAAAAACCCTGGAGTAGATAGGATAGTATTTTTTATTCTATGTAACACTCTGTTTTAGTTTGAGTTATTCCAAAGCAGAGCATGAAACAAAGACTTGGATGCAGGAAGCAAGAATGAGAGAACGGGGTGAGTGTAGCAGAGAAAAAGGAAGAGCCAAGATTAAGGGACTCTATTGAGGTGGCCATGTGGGTAACAGATATTGGATTCTATTGAGACCTTCCGAGGAACATTCAGGATGACTCTCTGAAATGTCCCAAGATTGATGGGAGAGAGTAGCATTTACTTACCACTTCCAACCCTTCATTGGCTGCGGGATACTGCCGAGGGCTTAACGCCTTTTTATATCCAGACTGTGCTTACATGTGGGCTGAGGGGGCTGTTGTGCAATGGAGGATATCCTGGGGCAGAAACAGGAAAGATGTATGCCATGCACTCTTAGTGGGACCCTATCAGTGTGATCTAGTCTAAGTTTGCATGAGACTGTCTACAGCTGCAGCTGAAATCAGAGGGGAGCTTCAGGGATTGACAAGGATCACCAGAGGTATTTGTTACAGTTGGTTTAGGAAAAGTACGGTTGTTTTTGGAATAACGTGCTTTGTTATAATACTGGCTATATTTCCTAACATTTATAATTCAGTTTAATCTACTATTGTTGCCTCTTTACTATGCATCAAAAAAGTATTTACTCAGCAAATTGAGACCATAAACAGGATTTCAGGGCATATTATTCTTTAAAAAATTGCTTAGGACTTCAGTCTCTTCTATGTGAACAAAACCTATTCAGGATCAAATAATTGTTTACTAAGTATATATCTAATTTCTCTTCTTACACAATATAAAATCAATAAAATAGCATGAAGTATGCCATATAGTTAAAAGATTTAAACATGTTTTTAATGCTTCTAACCAGTTACATTGGGTTAATAACTCCTCTCTTTGTTCTCTTTCCCTTTCTCTTCTTCCTTGGTGAAGAAAATGAAGTAAGCAGATGTAGGCCATGGTAATCAGGAAAGCTTGTTAGTATTGTGCTTAAGGAGTAGGTGTTGGAAACTATATTCCAGTTTTGAGTCATGACACAGGCTTATTATTTCTAATTTGCATTTTCCACCAGCTGTGCATAAAACAGAGAGGAAATGTGATCCAATTCTCTTCCCTATTGTCAGTTCAGTACATATCCATCAGGTACTGGAACCTAAGAAAGAACCTCTATGTTACACTTCATTCTTAAGTAATAGTAAAGACATACCTCAGAGGTACTGCAGATTCAGTTCCAACACTGAAATACAACAAATGTTGCAATAAAACAAGTCAAATTAATTTTTTGGTCTCCCAGCACATATAAAAGTAATGTTTACACTACATTATAATCTATTAAGCATGCAAAGCATGTTTTTAAAAAGTACATGTTTTAATTAACAATACTTTATTGCCAAAAATGCTAATGAATATTTGAATATTCAGTGAGTTCTCATTTTTTTGCTGGTGGAGGTCTTGCTTTGATGCTAGTGGCTGCTGACTGATCAGGGTGGTGTTTCCTGAAGGTTAGGGTGACTGTGGCAATTTCTTAAAATAAGACAACAATGCAGTTTGTCACATTGATTGACTCTTCCTTTCATGAAAGATTTATCTGTAGCATGCAATGCTGTTTGATAGCATTTTACCCACAGTGGAACTTCTTTCAAACTGGAGTTAATCCTGTAAGACTTTGCTGCTGCTTTATCATCTAAGTTTATTTAACTTTCTAAATGCTTTTTCATCATTCAACAATGTTTACAGCATCTTCTTCAGGAGTAGATTCCATCTCAAGGAACCACTTTCTTTGTTCATTCATAAGAAGCAACTCATTATCTGTTAAAGTTTTATCATAAGATTGCAGCAAATAAGTCATTATTTCCAGGGTCCGTTTCTAATAATAGTTCTGTTTCTATTTCCATCACATCTTCAGTTTATTTGACTTGAACCCTCAAAGTCATCCGTGAAGGATGAAATCAACTCCTTCTAAACTCCTGTTAATGTTGATATTTTGACCTCTTCCCCATGAATAACAAATGTTCTTACTGGTGTCTAGAATGGTGATTCCCTTCAGAAGGTTTTCGATTTACTTGCCAAGATCCCTCAGAGGAATCAAAACATCTATGACAACTTTAGCCTTATAAAATGTATTTCTTAAATAATCAGACTTGAAAGTTAAAATTACTTGATTCATGGGCTGTAGAATGGATGTTGTATTAGCAGGTATTAAAACAATATTAATCTCTTGTACAAATCCCTCAGAGCTCTTGGGTAGCCAGATGCATCTGTCAATGAGCAGTGATATTTGAAAGGAATCTTTTTATTTTTATTTTTTTGAGCAGTAGGTCTCAATAGTGGGCTTAAACTATTTAGTAAACCATGCTGTTATAAGATGTACTATCGTCCAACTTTTTTTTTTTTTTTTTTTTTGAGGTGGAGTCTCACTCTGTCGCCCAGACTGGAGTGCAGTGGCTGCTCCCGGCCACCGCAGCCTCGACCTGCTGGGCTCCGGCGATCCTTCCGCCTCAGTCTTCCAAGTAGCTGGAATTACAGGCACGCGCTACCATGCCCGGCTGATTTTTTAATTTTTATTGTAGAGATGAGGTCTCACTTGCCCAGGCGGGTCTCGAACCCCCCAATCCACTCACCTCAGCTTCCCAAGGCGCAGGATTACAGGCTGAGCCACCAAGCCCGGTATTGTCCAACTTTTGTTATTCCATTTGGTTAGTACAAGCAGAGTAGATTTAGAATCTTTATTAAGGGCCCTATAGTTTTCAGAATGGTAAATGAGCATCAGCTGTAACTTCAAGTAACCAGCTGCATTAGCTCCTAATGAGAGAGTCAGCCTGTTCTTTGAAGCTAGTCAGTGAATTCTCCTTTCTAGCTAGGAAAGTGCTAGATGGCATCTTCTTCCAATATAAGACTGTTTTATCTACGTTGAAAATCTTTTGTATAGTATAACCACCTGCATCTGTGATCTTAGCTAGATCTGGATAACTTGTTGCATTTTCTACATCAGCACTTGCTTCAACTTGCACTTTTGTTTGATGAAGATGGCTTCTTTTTTTAAACCTCACAAAGCAACCTCTGCTACCTTCTACATTTTCTTCTAGAGCTTCCTCAACTCTCTCAGCCTTCATAAAATTGAAGAGTTAGGACTTTGCTCTGGATTAGGTTTTGGCTTAAGGGATCGTTCTGGCTGGTTTGATTGTCTGTCCAGACCACTCAAACTTTCTCCATGTCAGTATCTATTATTTCACTTTCTTATCATTCATGTGTTCACTGGAGTAGAACTTTTTTATTTTTGAGTTGGAGTCTCACTTTGCCACCCAGGTTGGAGTGCGGTGGCACAATCACAGCCACTGTAGCTTCAATCTGCTAGACTCAGGCGATTATTCCGCCTCAGCCTCCCAAGTAGCTGGAACCACAAGCACATGCCACCACACCCGACTAATTTTTTGATTTATTATAGAGATGAGGTATTGCCAAGTTGAACAGGCTGGTCTTGAATCCTCTCACCTCTGCCTCTCAAAGTGCTGGGATTACAGTTGTGAGCCAATGCATTCAGCCCAGAACTTTTAATTTCCTTCAAGAATGTTTCCTTTGAATTCACAGCTTGGCTAACTGTTTGGTATAAGAGACCTAGCTTTCAGACTGTCTTGACTTTCAACATGCTTTTCTCACTAAGCTTAATCATTTCCAGTTTTTGATTTAAAGTGTGAGACATGCTACTCTTCCTTTCGGGTGAACACTTAGAGGCTACTGTATGGTTATTATTATTGAAATTATTATTATTATTATTATTTGAGTTGGAGTCTCATTTGAATATTGCCATGTCTCTGGGAATAAGAAGGCTTGAGGAGAAGGAGAGTGATGAAGAAAGGGCCAGTTGGTTGAGCAGTCAGGACACACACAATATTTATTAATCTAGCCATCTTACACGTGCACTGTTTGTGTTGCCCCCAAACAATTACAATAGTAGAATCAGCTGGGTTTGGTGGCTCAGCCTGTAATCCTGCGCCTTGGGAGGCTGAGGTGAGTGGATTGCCTGAGCCCGCGGGTTCGAGACCCGCCTGGGCAAGCAAGACCTCATTTCTACAATAAATCAAAAAATTAGCCGGGCGTGGTAGCGCGCGCCTGTAGTTCCAGTTACTCGGAAGGCTGGGGCGGAAGGATCGCCGGAGCCCAGCAGGTCAAGGCTGCGGTGGCCGGGAGCGGCCACTGCACTCCATTCTGGGCGACAGAGTGAGACTCCAACTCAAAAAAAAAAAAAAAAATTGTAGAATCAAAGATCACCTATCAAAGATTACCATAACAGATATAATAATAATGAAAATGTTTCAAACATTGTGAGAATTACCAAAATATGATACAGAGACACAAAGTGAACACATGCTGTTGGAAAAATGGTGCCAATAGACTTGCTCAACTCAGGATTGCCAAAAACCTTCAATTTGTAGAAGGAAAAAAAAAGCTTTACCTGCAAAGCACAATAAAACTAAGCGAACTATAATGATATAAACCTGTAATTCCAGACGGAAACAGGAATTTCTAAATGGCCTAAGATTAATATAACTATTAACTCTCTTTGTCCAACAGAGAAACTTCTCAAAAAAGAATCTATAATCCACCCACAATTGAGATTATGAAGAGTGACTGCTGTATTCCAGGTCAAACATAAAATTTAATAATGACTGCTAACTAAGATTTTCTGACAGGTCTGACAATCATTTACCTGTTTGGCATCAGATCTATTTTCTGTCCTTTCTCTTTCCAGCAAACTATACTTCCCAGACTGGCTCCTTCTAAGTCAGAAAATAGAGGCACTGGCAGAAGAATGGAGAGCTGGACCAAGCATATATCTTCTTTATATATTTTC
This sequence comes from Tarsius wallacei, assembly GCA_963574415.1. Classification (NCBI taxonomy): domain Eukaryota; kingdom Metazoa; phylum Chordata; class Mammalia; order Primates; family Tarsiidae; genus Tarsius; species Tarsius wallacei. The sequence continues at coordinate 20,515 of CAUYQG010028111.1, read as the reverse complement.
AGGTGGAATCTCCAGAAGTTGCTGTGTCTTTTTCATGGTTCCAGCTCCTTTCAGAAAGCCTTACCTCCAAAGCTTGGTTAAAACTACTTTCTTCCTTTGTGTTCCAACCCTATGGGATGGTAAAGACTTCCTGCTCTTGTTTTTTGTTTGTTTTTTTTGTTTTTTGAGTTGGAGTCTCACTCTGTCGCCCGGACTGGAGTGCAGCGGCACGCTCCCGGTCACCGCAGACTCGACCTGCTGGGCTCCGGTGATCCGTCCGCCTCAGCCTTCCAAGTAGCTGGAACTACAGGCGCCCGCTACCACACCTGGCTAATTTTTTTGATTTATTGTAGAGATGAGGGCTCGCCAATTTGCCCAGGCAGGTCTCGAACCCGCGGGCTCAGGCAATTCACTCACCTCTGCCTCCCAAAGCATGGGATTACAGGCTGAGCCACCTAGCCCGGCCCTGCTCTTGTTAATCTCTGGATTGCTTCATGGCTTTCTGTTTAACCTTCCAGCACTTCCAACATATTTGAAAATAGTCTCTAGGGTTTGGTTTCTCTGCCTGTATCCTGATTGTTCTATAAACTTTAAATACATTAACTCTGATCTATATAACAATTCTATGGGGCAGACACTATTATTTTCCCTCATTTAAAAAATGAAGATATCAATGTAGACACAGATTTAGTAGCTTGTCCAAAGTCCATCTGAAAGTGGTGGCCTCCAAACAAGGCAGTCAACTTTTGGAGCCTAAACTCTTGACCACTAAATTGTATTGCCTCTCATCATAATTAAGTCATTCACTCTTCACTCCAAACATTTCTTACTGAGGGATTATTCCCTGAACTCTGAGCTCAGGGTCTTTGGCATTCTGCCAAATGTTTCTAGTGATGCTTCTATTTTCAATAGGGCAAGTGGCCAAGAGACTGCTTGCATTACTCTCCATGAACCCACTTTGCTTTCTCTCTCTATTTTCCTTTCTTTGTTGCTTCTATAGGACTCCTACTAGGGTCACTCCCTGGTCCTCTTATTCCCATTAGTGTTCTCAGTGTGTCCAGAGGTGCCTCCTGCTCTGGTTTTTCTCCCTATCTCCATTCTGCCTTATTCCAAGTCCATAAAGACAAGTCAGAGATAAATCATGTAACACAGATGATTCAAATGATGAATTGAATATTTCCCAGAAAAGCTCAACCATCTTTCCCAATATAACACTGTTATAAATATATATGGACTCCCTACTTGGTATTCTGTAAATATATCATACAGTTTATATTTCTATTTTTTTCTCTTATGGTCTTCATTATTTGAAATGAGCTTTCCTTCTGTCTCCTCCTAGTGAAATCTTACTCATCTTGAAAAAACAAGGTCTAGGTTAAATACTATCTATCCTGGGATTTTTTTATGATTCTGCTTTCCTACCCCTATCCCAGATAAAATAAACCCAGATTACACATCACCTTGTTCACCCCTCTGATCCAGTTCTCAGTGTACATGTCTGTCTCCCAAATAAATATGACAGCGGAAAGCATATCTTTGCTTTTATGTTTCCTATCATCTAATACTTATTCAGCAAGTAATTTTAAATTGAATTAAAGCAATCAGTTTTGTTGACTTTCCCTCTAACAAATCTAGGAACCAGATGATGACAAGTAAGCAACATTTAGTGGGTGCTAAGTAAGTGAAACTATTTTCCTTATAGATGTAGTGTTTGCTCTTTTAACGCTATGTTAAACGTGGGAGAGTTGGTGATTTCATGAGAAGTAATTTGTTTCTCAGATGTTAAGTTCTAACTCAAAATTGCATTTGTGTGATAATGGACAAATTTACTTTATCCAAATGAAATACTTTGTCTTTTTTTCTGTAAACAACTGCCTCATAAAATTATTGTGAGGAAAGATGACTGAATGGCAGCAGAGTATTATTTTGTAACTATAACTCCTATGAAATGATACCTATGAAATATGCAATAATGGAAAACATATATTATCAAATCAGCATTAGGTTATAAGTGGGTTATTTTTAATGGGTACTATTTAATGCAAAGGGAGTTTACTGTTTTGGCAGTAGAGAGAAGTCATAAATATGTATAATCTTAGCATACGCACACATGAGTTTGGTGTTTTATGTGTGACTTTTACCAAAAGACAGTTAATTAGTTATGTGAGCAGTATAAGGACCATTTGCTAAATAGTTAGATGATTCGTTGAATAGATAATATGAGTTAATCATTAAAATGTTCACAATTTCTAGGCCAATAACTTCCCAGTCTTCTTATCTTTGTATGGTTTATAAAGTTGGCCATAAACAACTAGTTTAGCAAGTGGTTTAGCATCTAGATAGATCCATTATGGTACCAAAAGAACAGTGAGTCTTAGTTTGTTAGGGTTTCTGTGACAGAATACTATAGACTGGGTATCTTATAAACAATATAAATTTATTTCTCACAATTCTGGAGACTGGGAAGTCCAAGATCAAAGATCTGGCAGATCTGGTGCCTGGTTCATAGATGGCAGTCTTTTCTCTGTGTCCTTACATGACGGAGGGGGAGAGAGATCTCTCTGGGACCTCTTTTATAAGGGCATTAATCCCATTCATGAGGACTCTGCCCTCCTGACCTAATCACTTCCCCAAAGCCCCTACCTCCAAATACCCTGACACTAGGAATTAGGTTTCAACATATGAATTTGATGGGAAGGAACACAAACATTTGGATTATAGCATACAGTATATGAGTTTTCTCATGATAAATCATTCAGTATAATCCAGAAAGCCCTATCAAAGGATCATATTTAATAAGAGAAGATGGTTCATATTGTAGAATTTTATACCCATAAATACTCATGTTCTATTCCATGATTTCTTCAGCTTACATAATGGCCACCGGACCAATTCTTTTCCTTTTTTAAAAAATTTTAAACCTGTTCATTACCCTAACATGGTTTATGTTTTCTTCTGTTGCCATTAATTTGTGTTCAAGTGAAAAGTTTAGGCCCCAAATTCCTAAAAAAAGCATACAAGTAATTCAGCTAGAAGTACAGCAAGAGTTCTAAATAAGAGTGTATTGCTATTTGTGAAAATGAATGTTTTTGTTGATTAGAGACAAAAGAGCATCCAAAATGAAATGTACAAGAGGCCAGATTATAAAGCTGAGTAGACTCTTAGACATGGATAGAAGTCCTTTGGCATTGTGAAGGGCATTATAAACATCCCTATAGCTAGGAAGAAGTGACCTACTCTTGTAAAGACAGGGACTGCACTGGCTATGGTTAATGTTTCATGAGAATTTAGAACATCTGAAGGGAAAAAAGCAACAGCCAGGATAAAAAGTCAGAAATGGAGGAATGCATCTCCATAGAAGCTATAGATGAAGCATGTCCTGCAGGTATGTCCTACATATCATGTCCTACATATATACAAATACCAATATAAATGTGTACACACACATATAAAGTTATTGTTTGTTTTTATTAAAATGACTATGCACATCACTCCATAACTTGCTTTCCTCACTTAATGGTGAATCATTGAAAGCACTTTCTTATTATATAGATGTAACTCATTTGGTTTTTGACAATAGTGCCAAGACAATTTAACAGGGATTAGTCTTTTCAACAAATGATGTATGACAACTGGATATCATATACAAAAGAATGAATTTGTACCCCTTCCTTATACCATATACAAAAATTACTCCAATTGCATCACAGAACTAAATATATGAGTTAAAACTATAAAATCATTTGAAGAAAGCATGGGAGAAAGTCTTTATAAACTTTGATCAAGTAAAGCCTTCTTACATATAGTAGAAAAAGCACAAGTGACAAAATAAAAACAGATACATTAGAATTAATAAAATTAAAGGCCTTTGTGGCCGGGCTTGGTGGCTCAGCCTGTAATCCCGTGCTTTGGGAGGCTGAGATGAGTGGATTGCCTGAGCCCGTAGTTTCGAGACCCGCCTAGGCAACTTGGCAAGACCTCATCTCCACAATAAATTAAAAAAAAAAAAATTAGCCGGGCGTGGTAGCGCACCCCTGTAGTTCCAGCTACTTGGAAGGCTGAGGCAGAAGGATCGCCGGAGCCCAGCAGGTCGAGGCTGCGGTGGCCGAGAACAGCCACTGCATTCCAGTCTGGGCAACAGAGTGAGACTTCAACTCAAAAAAAAAAAAAAAAAGGCCTTTGTGTTTCAAAGGACCCATCAAGAATGTAAAAATATTTTGCATGTTATATATCATACAAGAGGCTCACATTCAGAATATATAAACACTTGTAACCCAACAACAAAAAAGACAAATAACTTGATTAAAAATGGGCAAGGAATATGAATAGCCATTGCCTCAAAGAAGATATGCAAATGACCAATGAGCATATGAAACGATGCTCAACATTATTAGCTGTCAGGGAAATGCATGTCAAAATCATAAGATAGTACTTCACACCCACTAGGTTGGCTGTAATCAACATGATAGGTAATAGCAATTGTTTGTAAGGATATGAAGAAAGTGAAATCTTCATACATTGCTGATAGCAATATAAAATGGTGTGGCTTCTTTGGAACACAGTTTGGCACAAACATAAAGTTACCATATGACCCAGAAATCCTATGCTTATGTTATACCTACTAGAAATAAAAACATTTCTGCACATATCTAAACTTTGATATATAAACATATCAAAAACGTGTTCATGAATGTTCGTGACAGTATTAGTCATTATAGCCATAAAGTGGAAATAACCCAATTGTTCATCAACTGATAAAAGAATAAATAAAATATGACATAATCATGAAATGGAATATTGTTTGGTGATGAGAAACGGAAGTACCAATGCATACTACAACATGGATGAACCTTGAAATTTTCAAGTGAAAGAAGCCAGTCACAAAAGACCCCATATGTTTAGTAAATCCAGTATTGGCAAATCCATAGAGACTGAAGGCAGCTTAATGGTTGCCAGGTACTGAGAGAGTTGGAGGGAAATGGAGAGTGACTGCTAATGGGTATGGAGTTTCTTTTTAGGGAAATAGAAATGTCCCAAAATTGACTCTGGTAATGGTTGCACAACTCTGTGAATACTAAACATTGCTAAATTGGATACTTTAACATAGTGAATTGTATGGTATGCAAATGATATCTCAATTTTTAAAATCCATAACTTACTCATATCTGCAAAATTATTTTTGCTATATAAGGTAACATATTCACAGGTTCCAGGGATTATGGTGTAGACATATTTGTGCGGGTCATTGTTCTGTCTACCATATTTGGATTATATGGAAGTAGCTGCAACTAAGACAGACCTGACTAAATCTTGTTGTCCTCTGTGAGTAGCAAAGAAACTCTAAAGATTGTAAGTCTACAAATGAGGACATTTAGGATGATACACTTCTCAGCAGACATTAATATGGATGAGATATAGATGAGAATAGAAGACAATACATCTTGTCCCTTTTTGTCTCAACCACTCAGACAAAATGATGCCACAGAAGCTCCTCCGTGTTCAGTCATATGTTTGTAATGATGTCCTTTTTCTTAATATTTTAAGTTTACAAGTAGACTGTCCTTCATATTTCCTTGTTTCTTATATTGTTTAGAAAAGTCTCCCCTATACCAATGCCAGAACTACACCTCTAATTTTTCTTCTATTATTTTATTTTTCTTTAAAAATTTAATTTGTGTGGGACTGTTTTCTCAGTAATGTGAGGTAGGAATATGCCTTTGTTTTCTTTTAATTGTATATGCCTCCACCATCTGTTAAATAATCAATTTCTTCTCTCTGAATTAGAGACTTTAGTCATATATCAAATTCTATGTTTATCCTTATCTATTCTAGACTTTCTTTTGTGTTCCTCTGATAGCTTTATTTTCAAAAAATAAGAACCCAAAACATAAATAAAACCTCTATTATATTACAGACTTAGACACTAAGTACAGTTAAAAAGTAAAGAAGTTTGGGCCATTTTTCTTTTCTGCTTTCACACCCCAGTTTAAAATAAAATACTTATTTGCATAGTCTAGTTCACACAATTACAAACCAAGATTGTGTATACATATGTTTTTGAGATACCTAACACACAGAACTGGCTGTTAATGTCAACTCCATCTGAAATGTGCAAATTAAAAGGTGCTGAGAAGCTCCTTTGCTTAAGAATATCTTCTTTAGAAACAAACAGTGTGGCTTGAGATGGCCACCACTGGAGTTTCTCTTATAATAAGTATACCATGTACAGAGGATTACTCTCTTACATGAATAGTTGAACACAAATTCATTGGCATTCACTACCATGTTAGACTTGAAAACAGATTTGGTGGCATTATGGAATACAAAATAATTCTATTCAATACATTTTCCTAGCATCATTGAATACTGAGAGAAGGAAAGTTTTCCAAAGCCATGACTTTCTTTTACTAGAAGAAAATGGGTTTCTCATGAATTTATTATCCTGAAAGGAAATCTTAGGGGGAGGTGCATGCACATAAATGACTTTTGATTTAGCCTTACCAGACATTTTGTTTGTTTGCTTGTTTTAGCTTTGTAGGCCTTGCTGTACTTCTTGACTACTGCTTATTTGAAGGCATGATGAAGAAACATGATTTTTTTTTTTTTAACCTAAGACTATCTGCTTTCAGGATGCATGTATCTTTCTTCTGAAAGCTAAGATTTGAACTCATAGACATATTTTATTTATTCATATTTAAAGGCAGCCTATCATCTAAAAATGTAAGCATTTTCTCCCCTTAAATAATTTCATTGAAAGGGCATCCAGCAATGTTTTTATTTATGCAAGGACCCTGAATTTACTCTGCACTTTGCTTTCTATAATGCCATATGTTGCAAACATGGTAAGGCAGAAAATAGCCAAATTATATTAAGAAGGAATGTGTCCTGAACAAATTAATTACAGTAACATTTTTTTGCGACCATTCAGGTTTTTGGAACTCTTAATAGTGACTATAAGTAATTACTGATTAGTTAACATGAGATTGCAATAGATAATTTTCTCTTTATGACTTTTTCTTAAAGTCAGTTCCAGAGAAGTTCTGTTTTCTATAGATGTTTCGCAATAATAATTTTATTTTTGTTTTCATGCTATAATTGTCGCCATTTGAGATTTCATCTTATCCTGGGCCTCTTTTTATACCACTGTAGTTGAAATGATAGGTAAGAAGGAAATTATATTTGGAAAATAGAAAAAAGCTAAAATTGAGGGCATACACATAATTGTAAGGCAATATTTAGCTGTGATTATCTGATTATTGACCAGTGCAAAGGTACAATTACAAAACTGTTTATTAAGATTTTTTTTTAATGGCTTTAAATATGTCTATGTGTTTAAACATGTTATGCTGTAGGGTATATAAGGAAACATTTTTCTTAACAGTTTTTATATATATTTTCTCCCACATGATGAGAAAGGTGGAAATATGAAGAGCACAGCAAAAGTCTAATAGTGTATGGCGTCAACCCTGACTCTGTTAAGAATTTCCACCATCTTCAGTGTTTTTATTTGGTCAATCAGGTTCCCAGTTCCAGTGCATTTATGGACAACAAAAAATGAGCTGGTTGATCAGATTGTCTTAGTCCAAAGACTCCTTTATGAAAAATGGTGATAACATCTTAAACTAAAATGAGAAATAACATAATGCATTTAGGAGAGAGTGTCAAATTAGGGAAATACATCACTGTCAGTAAAGACTTTTGAAGGCTTGTTTTATCAAATACTTAACAGATCAAAGACTAGGGAATAATTATGCAATTTTTCCTCAGAGCTGTTGTGTTTATTTTCATACAGAACATAAAAAAATAACATGCAGACAAAAAAATCTAATTTTAGTCTGTGTATAAAGGTGAGCATGGTTACTAATCTTAGATAACTCTTCCTGTGAGTAATAAGCATAACTTCCCACCTCATTCTAGTTGATTTTGTAAAACAGCCAAACAATTTAAAATTTTCCCAATAGTGATTCTAACACATGTACCTCATTCATGGGACTGTTTTATGCACAGCTAAATTTATTAAAAGTCTTCACATAACTTATTTCACATAAGGATCATTTCTAAAGTGAAAAATCTCAAATTCTTGCCACTAAAGATCAAATATTATTTTAATATTATTTTTTCAAGAAGTGCTTTCTCAAAGAGTAGAATGGTAGTTATCAGAGACTGCAAGGGGGTGTTAGATGACTGAGAAAATGATAATTAAAGGGTAAAAAACCAAAATTAGGTAGAAAGAATAAGTTTGATTTTTTTTTTATCTATTGCATGGCATGATAAATATAGCTAATAATTGAGCACTGTTCATTTCAATATCTTGGATGACAGAGGTTGTAAGATACAACCTGTTATAAGACAAGTCCTAATTTTACAAAGGTTAAAATATGGGAAAATGTGTGTTTAAGAATCAATGAAATATGGCATTACTGGTGATACATTTTTCTATAATTGCGATAATTTAAAATTTTGTAGCAAAACTTCTCTATATGCCATGTTGTCACCATACTATCTTGAGCATCTATGAGAAAATATCTGCTGTTAGGCAGGAAGAAACCCAATTGCAAAACATCTGCATTTCAGGGATCCATCTTTTTACTTATCAAGAGACCTGGAACGGATGCTTACTGGGAACTGAGGACCTATGGAAGCAGTGGGGAATCGTTCTAGCAATTCAGAGACATTCAGGAGTAGGAGTTTATCCTTTATTATACTCCATAGAAAACATAATTTCATGGCTTTGCTATTATTTTTAAATATTTAAATACCAGAGTTTGTCACAGTAATAGGAATTTTAATGGTTCTGACATGATTTAACAGTGGAATTGCAAGATGGTCTTGAACTTGAGTTAGTGAACTTAATTGTCAGACTGCTTACATACATACATACATGCATACATACTGTCTGTCTGTCTCTTTGATTGCTCAAATATTTTTCACATTAGTCTTTTATCTTGTTTGTCCTTTGACACTATACCTGTCTTATGGAGCTCTCAAGTGTTTTTCATATAGGACATTGCTACAACTGGCTCTTAAAATAACCTGTCTTTTTAGACAGGCTTTCACAAAAGTATTCTTTTAGAGAGATTTTTAGACTTTTTCCTCTTCTCTCTCCCCTTCCAAGCTTTTGCTGATATGCCACTAAGATTATGAATCCTTGGAGTGGCATTCACTTCATGGGGAATTAATGAGTATTTGGAACTCAGGTTTACAAAATTAGAGCAGAATTCAAATAATAGAAGTTTCTCAACATAACTTATTAAAACCTTTAAAATTATATGCTTCTCTATGTCTTAAAAAATTGCCAAACTTGTTTTAGTCAGATCTAGTAATTCTAGTTGATCCAACAATCTCCAAAATTTCAGGGAAGTGTTACAATAAAATCTTATTTATTACTTACATACATCATAGTAGTTTGCCAAGTACTGTACCGCCTTCCAGGAGACAGCCTCCTTCCATCTAGTAGCTGTATCTCTCTCTCATTCCTTAGAGTTTTCTCTATTCAGTAATAGAGAATCACATGAGGTATAATTTTATAAGCAGGGCCTAGAAACATGCTCCTCTCTTTCATTCACATTCCATTGATTTGAACTCAGTCACATGTTTGCACGTAACTACTAGGGGGACTGGAAAATGTATTCTAGCTGTGTGCCCAGGAATGAGAGAAGAATGAGTGATGATGAACACCAGTTCTCTCTGTGTCAGAGTAAATTTTGAGTAGGCTACATAGCAATACGCCAGACGTACCCTTCAAATTTGTTGAAAATGTCCAAGTAAATTGTTATTCATATACAGCTACATAGGAATAAATATGAATATAGATTTAATCTTTTGCTGATTGAACCCTTATTTAATATCTGAGGAGAAAATTAGAAATTGATAATTTTTACATTGAAATGAAGATCAATATAAAATATTTTGAGAGACTTTCATGTAATAGATTCATCCCTTTAAGGGAATACATAATTTTGTTCAATATGTAGGTCCATGTTTAAATATTCTCTAAGGGGGAAAGCAATTTAACAACAGATTTCAGAGAAACAACTTTGAGGGAAGTGGTTTTTAAAACTCAGCTTTTTATTATTTAAGATTAGCCTACCTGGTTGGGGGATTCCAGAATACTCAATTCACATCATATTTATCTCCAGTAGTTATTTTTCTTTCTAAAATCATAAGCTTTTTAGTTAGCTCATTTGTAACTTCACAGAGTCTCCTGAGATATAAATATACATATGTTCATAATATAGATTGTTGTGAATATATTTCTTTTTTTTCTCTTTTAACTTTTATTTTGAAATTGTGGGGTACAATTCAGGGTTAGATATACAAATGTTCATTGTGCAGGTACCGTTATTGATGAGGTGTGCTCCTCCTTCCCCAAGCAGATATCGACTACTGTCAATCCCAGTTCCCTACCCCCACCCCCATCCCCCAGTTTCCCGCCACTTTCAATCCCTTTCCTACAGTAGTACGGTAGTTGTTCAAGGTCCACTTATGAGTGAGAACATGTGATACTCAGCTCTTTGTTTCTGTGAGAGATCATTCAGTATTATAATCTCTAGTTAGTATATTTCTTATTAGTTGCATCTCTCTCCTCTTTCCCATTATTGTTTTGTCATAAAATATTCTCTCTCTCTCTCTCTCTTTTTGAGTTGGAATCTCACTCTGTCACCCAGGCTGTAGTGCAGTGGCACACTCATGGCCACTGCAGCCTCAACCTGCTGGGCTCAGGAAATCCTTCCACCTCAGCCTTCCAAGTAGCTGGAACTACAGGCGAGCCCTACCACGTCCAGCTTATTTTTTTTTATTTGTTGTAGAGACAAGGTCTCATTAAGTTGCCCAGTCTGGTCTCAAATCCCTGAGCTTAGGCAATCCTCTCGTCTCAGCCTCCCAAAGTGCTGGGATTACAGGCTTGAGCCACTGTGCCCGGCCTTGTCTATCTTGTGAGTGAAAGAAGGCTTCTGTTTATTTGTATTCAGTAGTCATAGAAAAAGGGATATAATCATATTTTCTGGAAAGGGGAGAGCATCCAGGACTGTTCACAGTATCAATATCTCATTTCACAAAATAACTTCGTGTGTCACTTCATTGAGCATTGCAACTTCCTCTTTCCCTGGTTTCCAGTGAGGAGCAGATGCGCTGATTGAGGTCTTGTCTTTGGCAGAGGGACTAGAATACAAGGAAATGCACTATAGATGAGCAGCTAAAATGGGAAAAGGGGAGAAATATTCCTCCCAAGAAGTCTAGGCTCAGTCCTGGGTAAGGTTTTCTGTTCCTTTTCTTGCTGGGTTATCTCAGGAACACTGTGAGGCACACTGTGATATCCAACCTAGGCAGATAGGAAATCCAAGGCTCAGAGAGTAATTTTCTTTTAACAAATTTTCTTTTAGAATTGTGGGGTGTATGTGAGGATTTGCTACAAAAGTACACTGTGTGAACAAGGCTTGGGCTTCTAATGAACTCTCTTCCTTGCAGTAGTGGACATGGTACCTAATGGGTGGTATTTGTTTTATCCCTTATGCATCCTCCCTCCATCACTCCCTCACTCCCTCTCTCCTTCCTTTAGCAGTACCTGGTGTTTCTTGTTCCTGCCCTGATGCCCGTGTGTTCAATGTTTAGTGCACACTTTTGACTGAGAATGTACGGTATTCAGTTTTTTTGTTTCTATGATAATTCTCTTACAATGATGGTCTCCAGCTGCATCCATGATTTTATTCTTTGTGGCTGCATACTATTCCATTGTGTATAATTTACCACATTTCTTTACCCAGTTCACTCTTAATGGGCATCTGGGTTAGTTCCAGGTTTTGACTATTGTAAATAGTTCTGCTGTAAACATACATACACAGGTATATTTTATTTTTTTAAAGCAGGAATTATTGAGAGGACAGAAAACCTCCTACATTGAGGTGACCCAAAGGGGTTGCCCCGTACACAGATATCTTTTTGGAAGAGCAATTTTTGTTTCTCTGAATATATTCCCAGGTGTGGGATTGCTGGGTCAAATGGTAGCTCAATTTTTAGTTATTTGAGAAGTCTCCAAACTTCTTTCCACAAAGTTTAAACTAGCTTACATTTCTACCAACAGTATGAGTGTTTCCATTTCTTTGCAACCTTGAAAAAGTCTTTTGACTTTTTATTTATAACCATCCTGACTGGTGTGGGATACTGTCTCATTGTATCTTTGATTTGCATTTCTCTGATGATTAGTGATGCTAAGCATTTTCTCATATGTTTGTTGGCTACTTGTATTCCTTTTAGAAGTGTCTGTTCATGTCCTTGGTCCACTTTTTTTAATGGGGTTATTTGTTTTTTTTTTCTGTTGAATCATTTGATTTCTTTATAGATTTTGTGTGTTAGGCCTTTGTCAAATGCATAGCTTACACATTTTTTTTCCCATTGCGTGTGTTGTCTCTTTACTTTCTTGATGGTTTCTTTTGCTGTGTGGAAGCTTTTAAGCTGGATAAGGTCCCATCTGTCAATTTTAGTTTTTGCTGAATTTGCTTATGAGGACTTGGCCATGAATTCATTGCCTAGGCCAATGTCCAGGAGGGTGTCCCCTAGATTTTCATCTAAGATTCTTATACTTTGAGATTTTACATTTAAGTCGTTGATCCATTTTGAGTTAATTTTTGTATATGATGATAGGTAGGGGTCCAATTTCATTCTTCTGCATGTGATTAGCCAGTTTTCCCAGCACTATTTGTTAAATATGGTTTTATTTCCCCAGTTTTTGTTTTGGCCAGCTTTGTCAAAGATGAGTTGGTTAAAGGTATATGGCTTTATTTCCACGTTCTGTGTCCTGTTCCATTCATCTATGTGTCTATATTTGTGCCAGTACTATGCTGTTTTGATTACTGTAGCCTTTATAGTAATGTTTGAAGTCTGGGAGTGTGATGCCCAGCTTTGTTCTTTTTGCTGAGGATTGCTTTAGCTATTTGGTCTCTTTTTTGCTTCCATATGAATTTCAGTATTGTCTTTTCTAGGTCTGTGAAAAATAATGGTGGTAGTTTGATAGGAATTGTGTAGAATATGTAGATTGCTTTGCATAGAATGGACATCTTGATAATATTGGTTCTTCCAATCCATGAGCATGAGATATTCTTTAATTTGTTTGTATTATCTTTGATTTCTTTGAGCAGTGTTTTGTAGTTCTCACTGTAAGGATCTCTCACCTCTGGTTAGAAAAATGCCAATATATTTTATTTATTTTAGCTATTAGGGATGGGATTGTGTTTTTTAATTGGTTCTCAGCCTGCTTCTTGTTGGTGTATAGAAATGCAATTGATTTTTTCGCATTGGTTTGCTATCCTAAGACTTTACCAAAGCTGATTATCTATGCTGGGAGACTCTTGACAGACTCTACAAAGAGGGATAATTTAGCTTCCTTTTTTCCTATTTGGATACCTCTATTTTCTTTCTCCTGCCTGATTGCTCTGGCTAGGACTTCCAGTACTATGTTAAATAGGAGTTGTGAGAGTAGACATCTTTAACTTGTAGTTCTTAGGGGGAATGCTTCAGACTTCTGTTCATCAAGGATGATGTTGGCTGTAAATTTATCATAGATGGTTCTTATTATTTTGAGGAATGTTTCTTTGATGCCTAGGTGTTTGAAGGTTTTCATCAAGAAGGGATGTTAAATTTTATCAAATGCTTTTTCTGTGTTTATTGAGATAATTGTGGTTCTTGGTATTACATCTGTTAATATGGTGGGTTACATCTATTGATTTGCATATTTAACCAGCCTTGTATCCCAAGAATGAAACTCACCTGGTCATGATGAATAATCTTTGTAATGTGCTGTTGAATGTGATTCACGAGTATCTTGTTGAGAATTTTTGCATTGGGAGGGGAAAACAACAACAACAACAACAACCCAGAATTTATTTATAAAAAATTGTGAATTCATTCTTACATGTTTAAACTAGTGTCCTTCAATTTACTCTCCATTTGATGCTATACACCTATCAAGACACTTTTTTCACTGCTCAAAACAGTTTTTTAACTAATCAATTTTGGTGTATTTTAGTTTTTCTGCTTTTTTGTTTGTTTGTTTGTTTGTTTGTTTGTTTCACCTCTTCTACATTGGCAAAGCGTTCCCCTTTGAGGACTTTTTTCATCCAGGGAAACAAGAAAAAAATGTCTCATGGGGTGAGATCAGGTGTATAGGGAGGGTGGGGCATGAGAGTCATGCCACTTTTGGTCAAAAACTGCTCAGCATGGTGTGGGCAGGTATGCTTGTAAAACACCCATCATGAAATGGGCAATTGTGTTGAAAGAATCTTAAAAAAAAAAAAATCACTGAAGTCAAACACCATTTCTCACAACAATGCTAGCTGGTACTCTGATGCTGATGAATTCCTAGAACATGTACTTAGTGGGAGAAACCTGTACTACAAAGGCTCCTTTCTCCAAAAAATAATTCCAGTTTTTGGGGGATTCCCCCTCATATATAGAATACAGAACAGAGTAGATGAAAAAAGATAATTCTGTATTTTTTGCCTTTTTTAAAAAATAATTTTAGATTCACTAGAAGTTGCAAAAATAATACAGAGCATTCCTGTGTGCCCTTTCACCAACTTTCCAAATGCAACAAAATGAATCTAGACACTGACTATATACCCTTCACAAATGGTATACCCTTCTCAAAATTGATGCTAGACCTAAATATAAAATACAAAACTATAAAATTCCCAAAAGATAACATAGTAGAAAAATCTAAATGACCTTAGGTATGGTGATGACTTTTAAAACACAATACCAAAAGCATGATCCATGAAAGAAATAATTGATAAACTGAACTTTATATAATTTAAAGTTTCTACACTCTAGAAGACAATGTCTAGAGAACGAGTAGCTAAGCAACTGACTGGGAGAAAATATCTGCAAGAGACACATCTGATAAATGACTGTTATTCAAAATATAGAAAGAACTCTTAAAAATCAATGAAAGAAAACAATAACCTACTTTTTCACAATCTCTTCCCCCAAAATGAAACACTTCCCAACTCATCTTATGAGAACAATATCAGCTCAATACCCAAACCAGACAGAACTATCACAAAAAAAGAAAATAACAACCCAAAATTTCTTGTGGATATGACCACAAGAATGCTCAATAAAATACTAGGAACCTGAATCCAGCCACACACACCCACACAAACATAACCACGTGAAATTTATCTCAGGAATGTGAGGTTGGTTAGACATACAAGAATCAATTTATGTGATACAAATACATTTTCTTCAAAATGAAATACTTTTAATTTTTTAAAAAACTGTGATTTTTTTCTCTTAAATAACCAAATTATTAGGGTATAATGATATTCATAGGTAACGAAGAATAAAATGTGACACCATTCAAAAGAGAAAATATATCATCTTTAAATGAGAGTCTATTTTATTCCCTCATTATGTACTGGCAAATTCCGTTGTTTATCTATTCACTAATCTATTAATTAATCTATTCATTCAGTCAGTTAATTGAGATCCTTGAGTTACTCCTGAGGATCTCCAGACTACTTCTAATACATATAGCAGTATAACACTCTCAGAAAGCCTTCTTAAGGCACATATAATCATGTTAAGAAATGGTTTTATTAGTGGTATTCTTAATTAATTTCTGGTGACTTCACTTGTTAATGAGAAAAATAATATTTTAATTATTATTAAAGCTTTTCTCAAGGATAAGGAGGTATGGAAGCTGGAAGAAAAGTAGAAAATGACCACCAATGATGATGAGATTCAATCATGACAATGTATGGTACCGAGCACCAATACTGAAGCACAGACATCATGCGTTTCATATTATTTCACCTTAGTGGTGGAGATGACAGAGGAGCCCAAAGAGCTCTATGAAGCTGACCATTGCTAACAAACTCTAACTTCTTTGTTTATCCCGTTAGTTAGTCCTCTAGTCGTTGTAAGAACCACCGAATTTGCAACATAAATATCTGTTCTGTGAAACATTCATGGTTTCTTCAGTTAGAAAAGCATGTTATATAAAATTATAATTTCCTAGAGAAAGCAATGATATAATTGAAAGGGAAGACAGAGGTACCCTAAGGCTCTCACAGCCAGTGGTGAAACAGCAAAACGATTATTTAAGACTAAAGATAATATCAATTTTTGTGGCAAAGTAATTTATAAGAATCTTCTTCCCTGCCATTATCCTTAGAATTGAAACATAGCAGGCAAAAATGTTGTTTTGGAAAAATATTCACTAAACTTCAACTTCAAAAGTCAGTTAAAAAATACTTTGAAAATTAAGCCTAGGAGAATACCAACACTCTCCATTGATCTGATCAATTCAAGGAGAAAAAGCTTTAATTAAACCAGTTGTTTGGCATAATTGAATTTTAATCTTTTCAATTCATTGTACTGGTTTTATATATTTAGACTTTGAATGCCATGCAACCATGGATAATTCATTGTCTTTTTCTCCTAATAATCAACCCAGTATTGATTTCAAGACTCCAGTTGGGTTGAAGAATGAGTACAATATTAACTGCTCCAGTCTGAGAAGAATGAAAACTATTGTGAAATAAAATTTTGTAGTGGGTACTACAAATAATCATAATTTTAAAAATTTTCTTTATAATAATGAAATAAAACAACATAGCAATAGTAATTTATATAGCAGGTAGTACATGCAATAATAGCAATTAGGTTGAACACAATTTGGTAATCTTTGTGTTACACAATAAGTATAAAATATTTTTGTTCTTTTTCTCGTAACTATGTATCCAGATTTTAAATATCAAGCAAGTTGATTTTAATTTTTAGTGATGATCAGAGGAAATTAATGAGTAACATTTGATTTTGCTTCTCTTGCAAACCATGCTGGTTTTGATTTCATTTTTGTTCTTGTTTTGTTTCTTGGATGTCTGTTATAGTCAAGGATGTATACTTGTTTCAGTAACCTAAACTATAGTTTATACAACATAAATGAGTTTTACCAAAGAGTGGAGTATATGAGAAGGGGAAAAGAGGAGGGAAATCTCAAAAGCAATGTTGTGGTTTCTACAACAAAATAGCAGACTTGTGACTTCATTATCAAAGAAAATAGAAGAATAAATGATTGACCAGTAGCATGGACATGGGCACCCCCCGTGAGCCTATTAGAAATGCAGACTGTCAGATACCACCCCAGCTGTAATGAATGTACATTTTAGCACAAACATGTGATTCCTAGGCACATTTAAGTTTGAGTAACCCTGGTTAAGATATACCTTCTAAGCACTTCTGTATTCGTGATATTCTGCTAGGTGGAGGGATTCTATTCTCAGTTTAAAGTAATAGCTCAGTGTTTATGTATAGATAAAAGACTTTAAGCCTTCAGCTACAAAAGAACTTCTAGATAAGGCATTTTTGGATAAAGGGGAAAGGTGTATAGAGTACCAGGAGCTCTTCTTCTTCTAAAACTGAACCATAGAGGTGATATCTGTCACATGTAAGCAAGTCAATTTTTTCATTTAGTACAGAATGATTTAAACTCTTTGGGTCATGGACTTAGCTGGTTGTTAGAAGTTCTGGGCATAAAAGTTATTATGCAATTTTGAATAGATCTTATGGGGGAAGTCAGTTTTTACAGACGTTTGTCTCTCAAGAATGAAGATATTATCTATCTGCCCGGGGGAGAAGGCATACTTCTGAAATTCTGGCACCTTTGGCTGAAAGGAATGTTTGTGGCCTGACTGTATTTACTCAACCTGCCTGAGATTTCTCTGTTAGTACTCTGATATATATACCCATAGAAAAGATGACTTTTAAGGAAATCTGTAAATTATACTACATAGGTTTGATAATTATGTACTTCATTGTCTGAAGACATTTGAAGAGCTGTTAATATGTTCAAAATGTATTATAGTCACTAAATGCAGAACCATAGAGAGCATATTAACCTACATATTCTGGAAAAATATTAGCAGATTGAATGACATCAGTATGAACTAAGCAATCGACAGTTTGAATCTATGAATGATGACATTATGGACTAAGCAGCTAACAGCTTGAATCTATTGATACAATTTGTGGTCACACTAAATAGTCAGTTTTATTAGTTAAATGACAGCTTCATTCTACAAAAACAATATCTTTTTTAGTGTGATATGAACATAGAAAAGTAGATAGTAGTGCAAATATCAGGGCCTTGGTCTTAGCGGTATAATTTAAGCAATTTTCTCAATATCTAGTTCAATTTTCTTCCAAGAAACACTTACTATGTTCTAAACACTTTCCACCTGCCTAATGCTCAAAATTTAATAAAACAATGTGGCAGTAATTTTTGCAAAAGGCAGCATTTTCTAATGTAAATGATCTTCAGCTGAAGAACACCAGAAACACATTTTTAGTTGAACAAGTTGATTTTATTATTTGATAAAATGAGAAAGAATAAATACTATGGAATTGAGGTGCATCTCGTAAGAGTGTTGTTATAGATGAATATTTGCTTCGCCCACCAAAATTCATAGGTTGAAGCTTTAATTTCAACGTGATTATATTTGGAGATAGGACTTTTGGGAGGTAATTAGTGTTAAATGAAGTAATGAAGGTAGGGTCCTCATAAGGGATTGGTGCCCTTAGAAGAAGAGATACCAGAGAGTTTTTCTTCCTCCCTCTGCTGCCATATGTGGATACAAGAGGCAACAGCTGTCTGCTTGTCAAAAAGAGAGCCCTCACTGACCATGCTGGTCCCCTGACCTCTGACTTCTAGCCTCCAGAACTGTGAGCAAATAAATTTCTGTTGTTTGTCACCCATTCTATGGTATTTTGTAAGGCAGCCTGAGCAGATGAATACAGATATGTTGGAAATAACCTATTATAGCATTTGAGCTTTGGTTGGATTGTTTGAGGGAGAATCCAAGAAAGCAGGGATTTGCTTTAGATTGTATACTGTCAGAAAGTAGGGGTAATTCTATGATTGAGTATCTCAGTAATTGGCAGACGAGAAAGAAGATACAGCCATCATTCGTAAAGTAGTAGCAGTCACTCATACCAGCCAGGAGATAGGGATGTTTGGTATTTTAGTGGGTGGCACAACGACCTTGATTTTGTCTACACATAGATAAAATTGTAAAGTGATTTGTTTTGTTTCACTTTGTGATAGTCTCAGAGTGGCCTTGTCTGCTGTTGTAATTGTGAGAGATTGTTTATATCCAACAAGGTAATAACATGGCCCAGCTGTGAACACAAGGCTCCCTTCTTAACAATAGTGAAGGCCAGCTATACATGTCAGATCAGTTCCCAGTGTCATAGGCTGATTTCTTTTTCACTAACTAGAAAATTGTATGCTAGATGTCTTAGAAGAATTATTCCTTCTGATAATAAAATATAATAAAAATATTTTTAACGTAGAGTCTTTAATTCATTCAATTAGCAATCATTAAACAGATAATAAGACCATACGTAGAAAATCTTAAATTTTCAGTTATGAAAAAAGTTTAAACAACATCTAAATCAATACCTCATTTGATACTGGTATCTTCTCTCTGAAATCCCTGCTTAGGAGTTGCCCAGTCTGTGTTGAAATGGTTCCAATAAAAGGAAACACTTGCCTTCCTGAGAGAGTTTATTCTATAAATTGAGCAGTTGAGTTACACTCTGATTCTTTGTATTTTTGATCCATTGGTTTTATTTGTAACCTTTGATGCATTAGAGCAGGGGTCCCCAACCATCGGACTGCAGACCGGTACTAGTCTGTGGCCTGTGAGGAACTGGGTTACACAGCAAGAGGTGAGCAGTAGGCAAGTGAAGCTCCGTCAGCTGTCATATCAGCAGCAGCATTCGATTCTTGTAGGAGCACAAAGCCTATTGTGAACTGGGCATGCAAGGGATCTAAGCTGCGGGTTCCTTGTGAGAATGGAATGCCTGATGATCCTCCCTTTCCCCCCACTCTCCTCCATCCATAAGAAAGTTGTCTTCCATAAAACCAGTTCCTAGATGTTCGAGGGTTTTTATCAAGAAGGGCTGCTGGATTTTATCAAAAGCTTTTTCTGCATCTAGCGATATAATCATGTGGTTTTTATTTTGACATCTGTTGATATACTTAATTACATTTATGGTTTTACGAATGTTGAACCAGTGTAAACTAGTGCAACCTCTGTGGAAAGCAGTGTGGCAATTTCTAAAAGCTCTAAATATCGACCTCCCATATGACCCTGCAATCCCCCTACTGGGAATATACCCTGAAGAACTCAAATCACTCTGTAAAAAAGATACCTGCACACGTATGTTTATCGCAGCATTGTTCACAATAGCAAGAACCGGGAACAAACCATGCTGTTCATCAAAAGAGGACTGGATTAAAAAATGTGGTACATATACACAATGGAATACTATGCAGTCATAAAAAAGAACAAAATCATGAATTTTGTAGCAACCTGGATGGAACTAGAGTCTATAATACTGAGTGATCTCTCACAGAAACAAAGATCTGAGTATGACATGTTCTCACTCATATAGTGGACCTTGATCATCTATCATAATACTGTAAGAAAAGGACTGACAGTGGTGGGAAACTATGGGGTGTGTAGGGAGGGGAAGG
>CAUYQG010028110.1:0-12249 GCA_963574415.1 Tarsius wallacei | reverse complement strand
GCTAGTTTAAAGTATTTTTTTCTGATATGAAAATGTCTACTTCTGCTTGTTTTTGGTTACTGTTTTTATGGAATATATTTTTTCAACCCCTTTACCTGGAGTCTATAGGAGTCTTTGTGTATTAAGTGAGTCTCTTGAAGATCAGCAGCTATTTGGATTGTGTGTGTGTGTGTGTGTGTGTGTGTGTGTGTGTGTGTGTGTGAGAGAGAGAGAGAGAGAGAGAGAGAGAGAGAGAGAGAGAGAGAGAGAGAGAGAATCCATTCTGCCAATCTGTATCTCTTAAGTGAGGCATTGAAACAATTTAAAATTCAATGTAATAATAACATGTAAAGTGCTATTCCATTTATCATGTAGGTTGATTCTTGGTTGCTTTTTTTTTCTTTATTATGTTGGTGTTCTTTAAGCTCTGTAAGCTTTAAGGTATGGACTGTTTTACTACTGGTGGATTTCAACCTTTTGTTTCAATATTTAGAACTCCTTTAAGTATTTCTTGTATAGCCTGTCTGGTCATGACAGATTCCCTCAGTGTTTGCTTGTCTAAAAAAGACTTTATTTATCCTTCATTTATACAACTTAGTTACAGAATACCAAATCCTTGCCTGATTATTATACTGTTTGATGCATTTAAAGATAGGATCCCATTCCCTTCTGGCTCGTAGGGTTTCTGCTGAGGTGTCTTCTGTTAGTCTGATAGGTTTACCTTTGTAAATTATTTGACGCATTTGTCTCACTGCTCTTACATTGATCCCCTGCACTTTAGCTTTGCATAATCTGATGACTATATGTCTTAGAAATGGCCTCTTCAGAATCAATCTTCCAGGAATTCTTTGGGCTTCTTTTATCTGCGTGTTTAAATCTCCGGCAAGACCAGGGAAGTATTTCTCAATTATTACCTCAAATAGGTCTCCAAACCTTTTGCTTTCTCTTGTTCCTCATGAATACCCATGATTTTTTAGGTTTGGATGTTTTACATTATCCCACATTACCTGGAGACTTTCCTCCACTCTCTTGATTCTTTTTCCTTTATTGTTGTCTGACTGGGTAAACTCAAAAGCCTTGCCTTCAAATTCTGACATACTTTACTTAATCTAGTCTACTGTTAAGATTTCGACTACTTTTGTACTTCTCTAAATGAATCTTTCATTTCCAGAAGTTCAGCTTTGTTGCTGTTGTTGTTGTTGTTTTAAGTGTCTCTTTGGAGAATTTTTCATTCAAGTATTTATTTTTTATTTTTTCTTGAATTGTTGTCTCACTCTGTTGCCCAGGCTGGAGTGTAGTGGCGCACTCACAACCACCCCAGCGTCAATCTGCTGGGCTCTGGTTATCCTTCCACCTCAGCCTTCCAAGTAGCTGGAACGACAGGTGCTTGCTACCACACCAGGCTAATTTTTTATTTCATTGTAAAAACGAGGTCTTGGCAAGTTGCCAGGGCTGGTCTCAAATCCAGGGACTCAGGCAATCCACCTGCCTCGGCCTCCCAAAGTGCTGGGATTACAGGCTGATAATTTCTTTTTATTATTTATTTATACTAGATTTTAACTTTCGCCTGGATCTCATTGAACAATTTTGTAACCCACCTTTTGAATCCTATCTCTGGAATTTCAAAGATCTCATTTTGGTTAGAGTTCATTGCTTAAGACTTATTGTGGTCCTTTGGATGTGTGAAATAACTTTTTAAAATGTTGTCAGTATTAGTTTCTGTTTCCTTCTCTTATGCTAAACTGTTTCTTCTTTTTTAAGTTTGGCAGGTGTCTGACATAGACACTGTAGGGTTTCTTTTGTTATATATAAACTTTGTGTGGTTAGTCCAATTGTCAGCTATGGCAGTTTTGTGCTGTGAAACTGCAAGACTCAAGGTATGCTGAGATGTTTGATTATACTGGATAGCAGTGTTAGCTGGGATCTGGGATCAGACCTTCCCCAAAGCTAAGGTATTATATCAGATGTAATGGGCAGTGCCAGTTGACTTCTTGCCAGCAGGTGACACTTGCAGGACAGAGCTAGCAGTAATGGTGGCTGTGGGTTTTCTGCTTGGCCTGTGTTATCCCAGGAAAGTACCCAACTGACCTAGGTGATGGACAGGGCTGTGGGACTACCCCCAAGTTCCCTGTCAGTTTTGAGCAATAGAAGGATTGGGGGAGAAAAGTGCTCTACTTCTTCACCTGTGTGCATGATTGGCTATCCCAGAGTGGATTGGAAAGGAAGTCCCACCCACTGGGTTAATCCTGCTGCATTGTGCAGGGCTACACAAAATAGTTTACATGAGTGAATGAAAGGTTGCTAGGGCATCAAATCCCACTCAACTCTTCTGCCTTATCCTTAGGCTCTCCGTGTTTAGAATATAAAAATATGGCTAGTCCCAAGATTTCTCATGGGAACCTGCCCCCACCAGGAGCTGTTTGTTGCAGTGGAATTTGTCCTTGGAGCAAATGAAGGCATTAAGTCTTCTGGTTCACTCCAAGGCTTTCTAGAAAACAGTAGTCAACAAGTGTTTAGTTCCCAGAAAATGGCTGAAGCTGTTCTTTGCTTTTTTTGTCTTGCACTGTTCCACGTGGGTTTTGCATGGCATGACTGTGGACAAGGCAGCTTCCCTGGAGGGACTGTGGTTCTGCAAGACTTGAGGTCAAAAAAGTCTGTGTCTGAAGCGCAGAACTCTTGAATTCTCCTCACTTACCTCTCCTGTTGCATCTGGAGACTGCTCATGGCTTGTGCAATGATTTCAGTGACTCTGCCTAATTCCAGCCCAGGCTGATTGATTATCCTATTCTTTGAACTTTATGGATCTTGGTGCTTTTCTGGTGAGTCATGGGAAACGCTGCTGGTCTCATTCTTCTCTGAGTTCTGAGGAACTCTGAGAGTAACTTGTCATCCATCTTAAACTTATCTCTTGCCTTTGCTTTTTTATTTGTAAAAAGCTCCTTTAAGCTTATTTTTTTCTTTTCATTCATTTTTATACTTACCTCTAAATCTTTAATCATTTTTAAATTATTTATAATATTTAAAATCCTCATTTTCCAATTCAACTAGATTCATTTAATGAAAATCTCAAATTGACTTGTTTATGTAGATAATTGACCATATTTTCTTTTTTGCATATCTTGTTTTGTTGTTATTATTTTATGTTTATATATATATATATATATATATATTTTTTTGAGTTGGAGTCTCACTCTGTCGCCCAGACTAGAGTGCAGTGGCCGCTTCCGGCCACCTCAGCCTCGACCCGCTGGCTCCGGCGGTCCTTCCGCCTCAGCCTTCAGAGTAGCCGGAAGTAAAGGCGCGCGCTACCTTGCCCGGCTGATTTTTTCGATTTATTGTAGAGATGAGGTCTTGCCAAGTTGCCCGGGTGGGTCTCGAACCCGCAGGCTCAGGCAATCCACTCACCTCAGCCTCCCAAGGCGCGGGATTGCAGGCTGAGCCACTGAGCCCGGCTGTTTTTATATTTATTAATGCTAGATATTATGCACAAGAATAAAATAGAGACTTAGAAACTGAAATAGATTTTTTCCTTTCTTTTACAGAAAAAACATATGTCGTTTTGTATTTTTGCCAGTATATCATTTGGAATGATCCTATAATTAATATTACTGGCTCAAAAGTCAACATATAGATATTTTTTCAAGATATTGCCAAGTGGATTTTATGATGTAAAACCTTTTGTAGACCCCTGCAATAATAAAAAACTAAGTGCTTTCCCATAGTCATTCTATGAGACTATATTGTCAAACATTTTTTCTTTCAAATCAGAGAGAGGATAGGTGGAAACTGAGTTTTGTTTCATTTAATCTTCATTTTAGTTCCATAAAGTATTAATAATAGGCATCTAGATATATAATGGATTTTTTTTTCTCACAGTCTACATGGAGTCAGTCAGAGAGATGTAGCAGAAAAGATGAAGACAAGGAAGAGGAAAAAGAACAATTTGAAGGATGAGGACTTGACTTGTCATTGCTGGCTTTGACTATGATATTGGGGACCATAAAGCAAACAGTACTGGTTGCTTCTAGAAACTGAGAAAAAACCAATGTCAATAGCCAACAAGAAACAAGAGACATAAGTACAATTATTATCACTACATGAAGTAAATTCTGCTAACAATCTAAACGAGCCTGGAAGCAGATTTTGCCTCATACTCTCCTGATGAGTACCAGCTTTGAGTTTCAAACCATTCTACAAAAAAGATACCTGTGCAGGAATGTTTATTGCAACACCATTCACATTCATAATAGCAGAAACATGAAACCAACTGCGCTGTCCATTGAAAGTAGACTGGATAAAAACAAATGTGGTACATATATCTGATGGAAGATTATGCAGACACAAAGAAGGTCAAAATTGTGGACGTCATAGCAACTTAGATGGATTTAGAGTCTATCATACTCAGTGATCTATCACAGAAACAAAGAACTGAGTACTACATGTTCTCACTCATAAGTAGATTCTGAACATTATTCTAAGACTACTACAAAAGGATTGACAATAGTGGGATACTGCCAGGGGAAGGGAGATACATAACATCTGTAAGGGTTCTGATCCTAAGCCAGGCAAATTGAGGACCAATAGAGACCCAAACTTCACTTGTACAATCTCCACTTATGTACCCAATCTTGAGTTGTACCCCACTTATTTAAAATATTTAAAAAATGAATGAATTTTTAAAAATCCCAGCTTTCTGGAACCTACAGTGAAGAAGCTAGTATATTCTATTGGAGTTCTGATTTGCAGAACTGTGAGATAACAAACTTCCATATTTTCACTAAATATGTGGTGATTTATTATGGCAATGTTTTCTATAGGATAAATATAATTTTTTTTGGAATTTTCATGGAGTAAAAATTTTGAAGTATAATAGCTAAGAAAAAGAGAATAGCTTGGGACAAAATATAAATTATTGTTGGTTTCCTCCTATTTATAGAAGTTATATAGAAAAATGGAAATGGAATAATTGGTAATAAAAAATATTGTCAGAGAGCGAACAGCAAGGATTTAAGAGAAGAGCTCAGAATTCAAATAATATCAATATACTATGTTACTTCAAAGAATAAATGAATGAGGTACAAATGAAAGTTACACAGTTTAGGAGAGCAAGAAAATATGAGACTAGAACATGAGATGAATCCAGTGCCTTCAAGTGTGTAATATCCTTGATGTTGGGATAAAGAGGAAATTGTGAGACACTTCGCAAAATCTCAACAAATGTGTTGGTAAGACAAACAATTTTGGTAGAAAGAATCAATGAAGAAAGTAAGTAGTAGTAAATCCCAATTATAAAATTCACAACAGAGTGATATTTACACCAAAATAGGTTTGTATTATTGTTTGTAACATTTTTCACATTTTAGTATGCTGTTGGCTATTTTAAAAATTTTCAGAATTTTTGCTGTGTGAAATTTTGCACAAGAATGTATTTTATACATCTCTGTGTTAGTTTAAATTAAATGGCAAGTGCAAGTGACATATATTTCTAGATATAAATATATTTTAAATATAACAGCTTTGATATGAATTTTTTATATGAATAGAATTTTTAAAGTAGAAAAATTTCATGTCTTCCTTACTTGTATTTCAGGTGCTACTTTGTTAGCTTTAATCCTGGGATTAGGACATTAACATTGGCACTCAGAGGTAAGCAAAATGCAGAAAAAACATGCTAACATTACAGCTTACTACAACTAGTGAGCAGACAATGGACAATGGTCCCTGTTAATTCTCATGCCCACACATGTTTGCACAAGAAAGAAAAAAAATGACTTCTAGCCAACCTTTCAGAATTTGTGTATGTACATCATTGGCACAACCTAAACGATGTCCAAAATTCCAGATAAAAAGTTTTCTTGTTTCTCCCGTGTATCAGAGAACATTAAAAAGAGTGAAAAGTGAAAATGGTGGTTGAATGCCAAGTACAATGATTATGAACCATTGCAAATATATACATGTTTCTAGTTTATATATTTACTTGGGTTTTCGATAGGCATATAAAACATTTGAAATATTTCTATTTTAAATATTAATTAAATTACATGTTTAAAAACTTTGCTCATTATCTTTGTGGGTCTCCAATAATGTTATACCTTTGAGTCATTTTATCCCTCAATTTGTTCCTACCAATGTTTACTTCAAGTTTATAATTAGTCACAATGTTTTCTTAAATGTACAACAGATTAGATGGTATTGATTTAATATTTTCAAGATATTTTCAATATCTTCTCAATTCATCCTTGACAATGATACCACCATCATTTTTCTATATCTTTTATTGTTCCTGGAATGTATTCAAAGGTTTTTTTTTTGGTCACGAATTAACCTTCACTATCTGGCTCATGGTAACCTTTCAAGTTTTGTCTTTGCCATTCTTGAGTACCTTCCTTCCCTGTATTCATACTAAAATACTCAAATATTCTCAAATAGAAAAA
This sequence comes from Tarsius wallacei, assembly GCA_963574415.1. Lineage (NCBI taxonomy): Eukaryota > Metazoa > Chordata > Mammalia > Primates > Tarsiidae > Tarsius > Tarsius wallacei. The sequence continues at coordinate 5,836 of CAUYQG010028110.1, read as the reverse complement.
TTAATTATTTTGTACCACTCTGATCACTGCTAATCTAAAGTGAAGAGTTAAAATGTATTATATTTTATACATATAAATATAATACATTATTTTCCTTTAAACTCAATTAAAATCAAGTAGAATCAATAAAAAATAAATGATTTTACAGTTGCAATACAAATTTATAACTTTTTTCTTTCTTGCTTAGTACAAATATATATTTAAGTTGATTATCAAATAAAATGTGGTAGTTTACAGAAATATTTACAGAATAACAGAAAAATGTGAAATTTCCACTAATTTCAGATATTTTTGTAATCACTGCTAGTTGCCATAATGGGATCTGAAACTTGAGAGCTTGTATCTTCATGGATACTTTGGAAATGATGTTACACATACACCAGAGGCTTTCATTCAAAGAGTACACCAAGCTTAGTTATCAACGACTAAAGCTTTAAAATACAGCATACACCGATGCTGTCACTATCTATTATAACATATTAATATCTTTTCAGCTTAATCTGCATGATATGTATATTCACAGAAAACTATTGCTCTTGCTTGCATAAATATTTCTGATCCTAGTATTGCAATGCATACATGCATATTTATCAGTTTTTATATCCAGTAATTGATAAGTGGTTATTTTTAATAACTAAAAGAAATGGTTGACTATAATCTGCCTTAACATATCCTACATAGTAACGTACACATGTGCATGTGCTCATAAACAGGTACACCACATATGCATGCTAAAAAATGTTCATAAGGCTGAGGTTTAACAGATTGTATTGGATCCCATTTTTATTTACATTCGTAAGTAGAAAGGTATGGGATGTAAGCTATTTAGAGAGTTTTAGGACTACAATTTAGCTTAAGACTAAATTGTCATACCTTTCCTAAATGAGAGATACATAAGCATCATCTTTAACAAGATGAATATTTTTGTGTGTAACTAAAAGTACTAGAAAGCAGAAAGGTGTTTAAAATGATTTTGAGGGGGGTGGGTAAGTATGTCCAAAAACTGTATTTGAAGAGAAAATCAAGCTTAAAATATTTGAAAGAACACTTGTAATTAATTATGAAGATTACATTTCAGCTATAGAAAACTATAAGCTAAGAGGTGACAAAGCAAGTTTGTATGTTCATCTATAATATGCCTCAGATAATTATTTTGTCAGCTGTAATAAAGAGTATGTTCCAATAAAAATAATTTTAATAGGCTCTTTTGAAAAGTAAATTTGAATATTTTTAATTTTGAAAAGTGAACATGTAAATATGTGACAAATCGTATGGCCCAATGAAATTAGACAACAATACCATGCCGTGTATTTCTCATTATAATGAACATTGCCATTGATCTCCAAATAAACTCAAACAAATATGTGCTGATAAAAGTATATGTATGTATAGTGACAATGATAATCATATTAATAATAAGCTTTATTTTTGACATATGTAATCATTATAAAAGTGCATATAATACCACTATTTTGTGCATTTTTGTACAAGGGCACCCCAAAAAACAGCTTTTATAAAAAATTTTGTATTTATTTTTACATGTGTAAACTTCAGTCATGTTCAATGTACTCTCCATTTGAGGCACAACACCTATCAAGAAGCTTTTCCCAGTGCTCGAAGCAGTTTTTGAACTAAACTTTGATGCATTTTAGTCTTTTACCGTCTTTTGTTTCACCTCTTCCACATCGGCAAAACATTTCTATTTGAGGATATTTTTCATCCAGAGAAACAGCCAAAAAAACGTTGCTTGGGGTGAGATCAGGTGAATATATGTATGAGTCTCTCTCTCTATATTTATATATGCATATAGAGAAATTATATACTATCAAGAGAGGAGATAGGGAAAAACTAGGCAGACAGCGCAGATCAAAAATAACACACTGAGAGTAGATAGGCAGATAGACAGGGTGGGTCCCCCAATAAAAAAGATTGCTGCCAAGGTTGGAAAACAACCAGTCAGGTTACAGCTAATGCTAGCCAATCAGCGCAAAATTAGGGCTATATAATCATTAAGTTTCAGCTCAAAACCAGAAGTCCTCTGAGGTCCCAGCCTGCTCTGGGAACTTTTTTGTCCTCTCAATAAATCCTGCTTTTTCAACTTTCTGTTGTCCATGTCCTTTCTTCCTCCTGGACATGAGACAAGAACCCCAACCTGAGGAGTTGCAGAAGATACTCGGAGCCAAAGAGCCAAGCACCCTGGAGGCTGGCTTGCCTGCTGATGGAACCAGTTGAACTGGGAGAACTGCCAGCAGAGGGTGAGACTCCAAAGCTGAGATACGCCTGGGGCTAGGCAGGCCAGACTATGGATTCAGCAACACTCTTGGGGCTTTGCTTGTCATTCCATTAGAGCCATCACTCCTGGGACTAGGCATGTCAGCCCATTGAGCTGGCACTTGCTGGGGCTCAGCTAGTCAAACCATTGAGCTGACACTCTCTAAGCCCAGGCTGAGCTGATAAATCTGTATCACTAAGACTAGAAAATGTAATATACACACACATACACAAGAAAATTCAGTTAACACATTCAAGCAGTCTCAATACCAATTTTGGAATGACTGTCCAAAGTTTTCACAGTGCTCTACTGCTACTAGTGACAGTAGTGACATTAGTATTATCTGATTCACAGGCAATCATCCCTAGCTATTTTTTTTTTTTTTACAATATTTCATAGGGACAGGATCTTGCCATATTGTCCAGGATGGTTTCAAACTCCTGGCCTCAAGTGATTCTCCCAAGTGGGCCTCTCAAAACTGCTAGGAATACAGACTTGAGCTGACCTATTCTCTGAAAATTTTATGTGAATGTCAGTTATAACTGAAATCAGTTACTCCCTTGAGTATAGGATTTTTTAAATCTTACTCTTTTTCCAAATCTTTCTTAAATGTAGGTTATTTCATTCCCTATAACTCTTTTGCTATGGTTTTGATCTATGCATCCCTTATACTTCACTGTCATCTTAATGACATTTCATTCCTCTCTCTCTTTTAGTATGTATTTTTTTGTCTGTCTTCCATCAGTACCATTTTTCTCCTGCATAATAATTTATGTGTCCCTTATACCTCAAAGTATCTTATCTTTTATTATCTGATATAATTTTTGTAGTTGTACTTTCAGATCACCACTTTAGTACTCCAAAACACAGTATCCTTTATTTCAATGATTACAAGTTCTTAAATTATTATTTTAAATGTAGAAAGTTTTCAATTTTTAAAAAACTCTTTTTTTTTTTTTTTTTACCTTTCCCCCCACCCACCCCAACACACCTATATATATGTGTAAATGCGTTCCGGTTGGTCAATTGATTCTCCTCTATTTGCATAACTTCTGAAAGCCAGTTATTTTTCAATTTTTACTTAGTGAGTGAGACTCAAGTATAATTATTACAATATACTTAGTAGTAGGATTTCTGCAGGTGATACAAAACACAGTCATCCTTGTCCCGTGGACTTAGAGTTTAAGTGTCAGCTATCAGCACTCTTCAAAGAGATCTGCATATACAAATCCTCATCTTTTTATCTCCCTAAATTCTCCTGCTTCAGTAGATTTAAAGACTCAGATCCCTAATCAGGTATACCTGGCATTTGTGGGTTCAGATCTCTGACAACAACACAGCATTAACATAAATTTGCCCCATGAGGCCTATATTTCACAAATGTCAGACACTACCCAGGACCTCCTTTTTCCTTTATTCCTACTCTAGGTACTGAAGACACTCTTCTACTGATTTTCTAAACCACAGAGGTTGTGAATTAATTCAGCTCTGCAAATGTGATCTCAAATGAGCTAAGTGTGTCATCAGTACCTATTTCTCCAGATATCTCCACAGCTGTTAAAATCAAGAAAGTCAAGTAATTCAGAGTTGGCCATGGAGGAAAAGGAAAAGATATGCAGGTCTCTTGCAGTCAGGGCTCTAAATTATTGGCTTTTTCATTTAACTTTTTTTACTCATATAATTCATCTTTTCAGGATAATTGTTGACATCTAAAATTGGGATTGTAACCATATTTTTTAAAATATGTTTCTTTACCTGTATGTTTTACCACCTTCATTAGTAGCACACATTTGGTACAGTGATTTTCCTGTTCTTGATTCTTGGGGTTTAATGTAATCAATACTATACGAAAGTTATTGGTTATAGTGGGAAACTGTCAGGGGAGAAGGAGTGGGATTAGCAGTTGAGGGAAACTGCTAGGGGAGGGAAGGGCATACCTCATCAACAAGGGTACCTGCATAATCAATGTTTGTATACCTAACCCTGAATTGTACCCTACATCTTTATAATAAAAAGAAAAAGAAAAAGAAAAGGAAAATGTTATTCTCCAAGTAAGTAAGACAAGAAAGAAAAGCACTCTAATAAGTAAAAACAACAATTTTAACTTGACTTCTGAGATTGCTCTTAGAAGATATGCTCTTCATATAGGATAAGAACACGTTCCTAATGTTGAACTTCAAAGGTAGACAGACTGATCTACATTGTTGGGCTGCCTTGCAAAGCCACAGTTCTCCTTCGGCATTCAGAACGTCTTGCTATGCTTACCACATGGTCTAGTGCAGAGGAAAACATGGTCATTCTACAGAAAGAATCAAGGAAAGAGAGAAGAAAAGATAGAGAGATATAAAAAGTAATAAAGAGAAATGAACTTTATTGCAACAGTTCCTTCCATGCAAATCAATCCTAGCTCAAAATTAGTAAGGGTAACAGAGAGGTCAGGAGTATAACTGTGACAGAAAGCCCTACATAACAACAATATTGGCCAAAGAAAAAACACTTAAGTGGTAAGTTTTAAAACATATGCTATTGCCTTGCCAAACCTCTGTATAGGCAGAGTTGTGCCGTGACAAAGGACATTAATGTGCAGTCAGACAGTCTGAATTCAGGTTCTGGCTCTATCATTGACTAACCTGAGGACTTTAGATAGGTTATTAAAACTCATTTGTCTCAGTTTTATCATTGCAATCACAAAAGTCAGAGTACAATAATGACCAGGAAATGTATTAACATACATAAATCACAAAGAACTATGCTTAGCATTTATAAACTCTGTTGAAAAGTTTTATTTCCTTTATAAAGTAGGTTACTTTTAATAGTGGATATTTCATATATTTTAATTTAACATTATAAGTGAAATAAATTACCAGGGATTTCTAAAAGTAGATCGATTTTTTGTTTTTTATGTTTGTTTTAAAAAAAAATTGTTATGCAACTTAAGCATTCACATAAAAATGACACACCCTATTTTGTTTAAAATTCAAAAATTTTTACACTGTTGCTTTTCACTTGCAATGGACCTTTCTTGGGTGACATCAGACATATCAGGTCCAGAATGATTTAACTGTATGAACCAAGCACAAACTTGGAGGAGCAGTCTTCCAAGCAATGGAAACAAATGCAAAAGTTCTAAAGAAATGATGTGCTCGATGTGTTATATTAAATAATCATTCTTGGGTATAATTTTGAATTGTTAAAAATCAATTTTACTGACAATGATCTAAAACATATTTAGTTGTATAATTATTACAACAGTTATTTAAGTTTTATAATTTACCCTTGGAAAATGATTAACTTTGTAAGTTAGAATATAATTACCTATGTATTTTACAGGAAAAAGAATAAAGTTTTAATCTAACAGTGAAAACTGAATATGGATACCTCCTCTTCTTCCACAACTCAAAAGATGTTGAGGTTCCGTAACACTTCGTGGCAGATCACTCTCCTTCTTAATTATACTTTTTAAATATCCTCTTATTCTAAATGCTTGAACTGCTATCTATGTTTGTATGGTTTATAAATATTATCTTTAATTTTTATCCTTTATCTTATCTACAGTTCATGGAA
>CAUYQG010028108.1:0-41894 GCA_963574415.1 Tarsius wallacei | reverse complement strand
GTGATACTCAACTCTTTGTTTTTGTGAGAGATCACTTAGTATTATAAACTCTAATTCCATCCAGGTTGCTGCAAAGTTCATAATTTTGTTCTTCTTTATGGCTGCATAATATTCCATTGTATATATGTACCACATTTTTTTAATCCAGTCCTCTTTGGAGGGGCAGCACGGTTGGTTCCATGTTCTTGCTAGTGTGAACAATGCTGCAGTAAACATACATGTGCAGGTATCTTTTTCATAGAGTGACCTGAGTTCTTCTAGGTATATTCCCAGTAGGGGGATTGTGGGATCATATGGAAGGTCGATTTTTAGAACTTTTAGGACTCGCCACACTGATTTCCACAGAGGCTGTACCAGTTTACACTCCCACCAACAGTGGGAGGGGTGAGAGTGGACATCCTTGTCTTGTTTCAGTTTTCAGGGAAAATGGTTCCAATTTTTGTCTGTTTAGGAGTATGCTGGCTGTGAGTTTTTTGTAGATGGCTTTTACTATTTTGATGTATGTTCCGCCTATGCCTAGACATTTCCGGGTTTTCATCAAGAAGGGTTGCTAGATTTTATCAAAAGCTTTTTCTGTATCTAATGATATAATCATGTGGTTTTGTTTTTACGTCTGTTGATGTATTTAATTACATTTATGGTTTTACGAATGTTGAACTAGTCTTGCATCCTGGGGATAAAGCCTACTTGGTCGTGGTGAAAATTTTTGGGATGTGTTGTTGAATCTGGTTTGCTAGGATCTTGTTGAGAATTTTAGCATCTATGTTTATCAGAGATATTGGCATGTAGTTCTCTTTCTTTGTTGGGTCTTTACCTGGCTTGGGTATCAATGTGATGTTAGCTTCATAAAATGATTTGGGGAGAGTTCCATCTTTCTCAATTTCCTGGAATACTTTCAATAGGATTAGTATCAGTTCCTCCTTGTATGTTTTATAGAATTCTGCAGGAAAGCCATCTGGTCCAGGACTTTTTTTTGTAGGTAGTTTTCTTATGACATAATCGATTTCCTTGATTGTTATTGGTCTATTTAGGGTCTCAGTTTCTTCTTGTTTCAACCTAGGGAGGTTGTGTGATGTCAGAAAGTCCTCCTCAGTGGGAGGTGGTGGTTTGGGGTGGGGCAGTGCAGCCCGGGAGGGAGCCCTGGAGCTCCGTGGGGCAGGAGCTGAGGGCCTTCGCAGGTGGCTGCAGCTTGGGGCGGGGTGAGGCAGTGCAGCCTGGGAGGGAGCCCGGAGTTACACAGGGCAGGAGCCGAGGGCCTCAGTGGGCGTGGCTGCGGCCGCAGTAACTGAGTGGTGCATGGGACCGAGGGCCTTCAGGCCTCGAACTGGTGCAGCTGGTGGGGGGATAGCGACAGTTTTTATGGAAACTCACTTTTGCTGAGATTCTCACAGTCCCACCTATGCTTTCTCCATCTATATTCCCAGCACCTTGAGAAGCTATGGCTGGAAGATTGTTTGCATGCTGGAGTTTGAGAGTAGCTTGTGCAACATAGCAAGGCCTCATTTACAGCGATTTTCTTTTACCTCTGCCATGACCCTTTCTTCTTTCTTCTTTCTTCTTGACCTGGAAGTTATTGTGAAGGTGGTCAATTCCCTTGGTATTCAGGAGACTTAGCTGGGAAGTCCACACTCTAATTTGCAACCCTCAGAAGGAAGATGCTCTCTCAAAGGAGTCAGCTAGGCCTTTCCTGCGTTCCTCCGGGCTTCTTGGGAATTTGGTTTGCCAGAACTTGTTTCTTTTAACCCTTCTTTCTGAAATACTTCCAGTATCTGCTTTGCTGTCACTGGTGAGTTGGAGTGTTTTACTAGTGCCTTTTTGAGGAAAATGAGGCTGCTTGATAGCTGAATCTATATCTAAAACAAATCCCTGGAGTTGCCACTGAGAGTTTACAGATTTGGAAACTATATACTTTTCTCAACACAGACTGTGAACAGAGTTATTGATGAAATTCCAGGGGTGGAGGGGCAAGGAGGGAGCAGTAATTGCTACACAAATGTCTCCCAAGCGACAGAGATGGGAGCAAAGAGGTGCCGAGAGTTTCACCCGTGGAGAGGCACAGCCAAGCCCCACGAGCACAGTCTAGGGAGAAGTGTCCTGGGGGGGTCCCTGGCATGGGTTCTCAGAAAGAGTTGCTGTGCCCCTCCACGCACATGCACACACACACACACACACACACACACACACAAACCTCTACTTTTTGAACATTGTTTCTTTTCCCATTCACTTTAAAATGCTTGCAATTTGAGGAGAGCATTTTTATAATAACTGCTTTCAAGTTTTTGTCATAAAATTCTAAGGTCTGTGCTATCTGGGTATGGGCATCTGTTGATGATTTTTTACCATGTTAGGTGAGATTTTCCTAGTTCTCTGTATGCTGAGTCGTTCTGGATTGTATTCTGGACATTGTGATTATTCTGTAGTGAGCCTCTAAGTCTTGTTAAATCTTAGGATGTTGGCATTTGTGGTTTAGCAGTCAGTTGAACTGCCTAGGTTTATACCACAATTTCCAACCCATTTGCAGTTCATGGTTCCAATTGTCGGTTCAGTTTTCAAAGTCTATATGTGTTACTCAGATCTGTCCCAGGTGTGTGGCACCCAGTGGCCAGTGACTAATAGGTCAGCTTCCAAATTCCCTGACATGGGGATTAGGATCTGGTCCTCCTTATGTGTAGCTTGAGGATAAACCCAGTATTCAAAAGCACCTTTCTCGAGTTGCTTTCCAAGTTTCTCCTCTTGGCAAGCCCTCTGGTATTTCCCAGCTCTCCAAGGCTCTTATGTTCAATCTTCCATCTACAATGCTGGGGCTTTGGTTACACTCTATGCCATGAGCTTCTGTGAACTGTGCCCATCCTTGATCCAAGAGAGAGAGAGAGAGAGAGAGAAGGCAACATGAGGGGAGGGGATACCTGCACTGTCTCAGTCTGCACATGTATGTTTATTGCAGCACTATTCACAATAGCAAAAACATGGAGCCAACTGTGCTACCCATAGAAACTGAACTGGAGTAAAAAAAAAAAGTGGTACATATACATGATAGAATATTATGCAGCCATAAGAAGGACAAAATTATGACCTTTGCAGAAACTTGGATGGATTTAGAGTCTATCATACTCAGTGATCTATCACAGAAACAAAGAACTGAGTACCACATGTTCTCACTCATAAGAGGACCCTGAACATTTACCATAATACTATCAGAAAGAGTTTGGCAGTAGCAGGAAACTGCCAGGGGTGAGTGGTGGTAAGAAGGGTACATAGCATCAATAAGGGTACCTGATCTCAAACCAGGTGAAGTAGGAACCAAAGGGAGACACAAACTTTATCACTATGATGACCACTTGTACACCCAATTCTGAATTTTACCCCACATCTTTAAAATTTAAAAAAAAATTTAAAGAGAAGTTCCCTTTCCTACTCCTCAAGCCAGAGGAGAGACCTTCTCCCAGAGTTCTCTGTCTGACTCCTACTGTTCACTTCCAGGACTCAGGCTGTGCTGGTATTGGGTTGGGGGATTTAGAAAGAAAAGAAATGGTGAGACAACTGCCAGGTTAATGGTTCTTCACATTCTGGTCTTCTGGATTTAACTATTACTATAAACTTCTCAGGGTCCTCAAGTAGCTTCTTCATGCAATTGTGTCCAGGTTTTACTGTGGGAGACACAGGGTGGAGTGTGCTTTCTCCAGCTTACCTGGAACCAGAACCCGAGTCAGTTTCTAATACAAAATGTATCTGTGCTCAATGTAAAGTCAATATCAAATGAGCCAGAAGTATACAGAGTAACAAAAAGAGAGAGAGGTCCTTTTCCCCTTTCCCATGCCCTAAAGATAGGGTCTGTTGATGTTTCCATGTGCACCATATTCCAGACCTTTTTCTCATGCATGTGCTAGCATTCTTGTGGGGGGGCAGTCTGACCTAGTGGTCTAGAGTGTTGATTCCAGCACTGGAAAAGCCAGGTTTACTGGCCCAGCCCTCAGTAATTTTGGCAATTTAATTGACTTTACCAGGTCTAAGTTTTGCTAACATAAATTGTGATTAATAATGCCTGCACCTTAAGGAAGTTTTGAGGGTGAGATGAGATAAGGCATGTATCTAGTGCCTGCCTAAGAAATGCCTCTATGCCATCTGAGACACACACACACCCACACACACACCATATATACATATACATGGTGTGTGTATTTGTATTTACAGTTATATATGTGTATATATGGTATATATACATATATATCCCCCAAAACCTGGAATTTAATTTATAAGATATTATGTATTTATTTCTACATGTTCATGTTTAAACTATAGTCACCTCTAAAATACTCTCTGTTTGATATAATACACCTGTCAAGACACTTTTTCACTGCTCAAAACAGTTTTTGAACTCAAAAATTTTGATGCCTTTTAGTGCTTCTGCTTTTTTGTTTGTTTGTTTCACATCTACCACATTGGCAGGACATTTCCCTTTGAGGACTTTTTTCATCTGGGGAAACAAAAAAGTCGCTTGGGGTGAGATCAGGTGAATAGGGAGGGTGGGGCATGGGGTCATGCTGTTTCTGTCAAAAACCGCTGAACACTCAGCACGGTGTGGGCAGGTGTATTGTCATGGTAGAAAAACCGGTCACCTGTATGCCATGTTGGGATGTTTCTTCTGCAAATCATCTCTCACAACAACACTAGCTGGTACACGGATGCCAATGGGTTTTTAGAATACTTACCTAGCAGGTGAAGCCTGTACCACAATTATGGGCACATGGGTGGGAAGATTCTATGTATATTCTGGGTGTTGGCCCTTCCTACAGGCTCCAGACTATCCACTGAGGCAGGAGAAGAGGGGCCTATCCTTCAAAAGATAATTCTGGTTTGTTTTGGGTCCTCCCTCATACATATGTGAGTGAGCATACCTGTATGTGCCTGGTTATGGAGAAAGATATCATGCAATGTGACAAAACCACAGACGGTTGCCTTACTCTCTCTATGCTTTGTCTTGAACATCTTTCCAAGTTAATAGATCAAATTGGCCTTGTCCTCTGGGAGGACTTCAGGTTACAGAGTTGCATGGACATAGAGTAAGTTATTTTACCTTTTTCCTTGGAAACAGTTTCCAAGGAAATGCTCTTGCTTCTTTTCTCTCTGATGACACATGAGCTACTCTCATCCTCTCTGCATCGCCACCCTCTTTCATTAACAGTGGTCAGACTATGAAGCAGACACAGGAGATTACATCCCCACAGCCCTGAAGAGAGAACTTGCCCCCTTGCCTTTTGATTTATCAAGGTCCCTGGCTATGCTGTGTAGATGTGAGAGGAGGGATTCATGAAAGTACACATTAAGGGTGCCAAGATTTGTGTGTTATATAAACTGCAGGGCAGGTATTGATCGATTTGCTTCCAAGAGTGCAGCACATCAGCTTTTTCCCTGGACCAGAAATGGCTCCCTGTGGAGTGTTCTTGTTCATTCCAGGAGGAGGGCTGAGGTCTTGATGACTTTTCCAGGGAAGTGACTTCCTCAATGAGAAGTACTTAACCACCAGGAGGACGTTCAGAGACGTCACGGTTCACACACAAAATGCTCTTCCTCTTCAGTTCTGCTCAGTCCTTCTGAAAGCATCAGAGAGCAGCTTAGACTGGGGCTAGCACATCTCTATAGGCTCTCCAGCCCTTGCTTTTTCCCAGCCAAGAGGTTTTGATGGGTTACAGGACCTGGCAGGATTCGGTACTCTTCGTTGACTTCTATAGTATCCATTATTTTACTCTTGCTTTCTATTTGTGGCAAGTTTCGTTTTTAAATGTATTCATTGTGTTTGAAAAGTGAGATAGTTTGGAGAAAAATGTTAAGTAAACACTGGGGTGCAGGTGGTATGTGGAGAGGGCATGGTTCATGGTTCATGTAGACATCTGAAGTTTGGGAAACACTGAACTAGTATGTGAATGACTAACAGGAGAGCTTTTCCTGAGGGCAAACCCAGGGGAAATTATAGGCACATGGGTGTGAGGACGGGTGGGAAGACTCCATTAGTTCTATGTATATTCTGGTTGTTGGCCCTTTCTTCAGGCTCCAGACTGTCCACTGATGCAGGAGAAGAGGAAGGTCTCAGGTCAGGGCAGGTAAGGTGGGCTGGGTAAGTGGTAACAGCAGATGCAATGCCAGTTGCACTGTCCTGCTGGAAACAGGCTGGATGGGAAGAACATACCATTCCCCCTAGGTAGACAAACCTGTTGTAACAGACATCTGTTATTTTGTTCCTGGAACCCATGCCCCCTCTCCTTTCTGGAAGGTAAACTGGTCTTTTATGTTAGGGGAATATCCTTTCTCCACCCCTGGTCCACAGGATGCATGCAGGATCCAGCTAAGGCAAACACCCACATGCTCTATACTTTCAGTCTTTGTGATTGCTAGAAGGCTGGGATCATAGCCCAAAATGCTCCAATGAGGATAAAGTCAGAAATGTGGGGCTGGTTCCTGCAGGGTTGCTAAGCTGGGGGGCCAGACTCCCTGTGAATAGAGGTCCTGAGATTGAAGCCATCACCCAGGGAGGCGGAGCTGAGAGAAAGAAGAAGATGAATCCCAGGTACCTCATTTGAACATCGGGTATAACTGGACAGGCCTTTTATATTCCTTCTAACCCTGTCTTATCTTCTGAAGCCCATTTGGGTTGAGTTTTTGTTGGAAGCAACTCAGCGTCCAAATGCACCTACCGAAGTCTATTGACCTATGTGGAAACACCCTTGTGCTCTGGGTCACTATAATCATGGTGCAGTAATCAGAGAAACAGGCACTGGAGTTGGGACCTGGGCTCATGTCCCAGCTCAGCTACCTTGAGCAAGTCATTTCTCCAGTTGATAGGTGGGGGGTGGGTCGAAGTGGTGAAGTGAGATAATCCATACAAAGCTCTTAGTGAAACACTGGCGCAGAAATTCTGTGTGGATGTGAGCTGTTGCTAGTAATGAGGATGATTAAAATAAAACCTAAATTATAGTGGAATATTTATCACCTCCGATGCTGTCCCCCTCTGCTCTGGTGTGGGGAGTGGGCTTGGGGTTGCGGCTTGACTCTAGGTGGAGCTTTGATAAGCCCGAGGCCGGAGTCACTGTGGAGAGATGCACTCTCCTATGTGGGTGACACCCTTGGCTCTGGTGGGCGGTTGGCAAACAAAAGTTCTGTCTCCTGCAGGTAGTATGCTGTATTCCCATGGGGCCCCATGACTCTTGTCCCAAGCAGGTGCCAGCCTGTGAGCTAAAGAAACACAGGGAGCAGGAGAAAGCCCAGAACAATCGTGGGGAATCAAAGTGCCCTGGTTACACCTTCCTTTACTTATGCTGCTGGCTAAATGAGTAGATCAAACTTCCAGAAAGAACTCAGCCTCCAGCTGCCTTTCTCACTCAAGTGTCTCCTGGCCTGGCAGCCTTGTTGTAAAGCCTCTGTTTAATATTCCACTTGGAGGGTGTGCAGCTCCAAAGTCATGCTCGCCGAGCTGCTTGTCAAGAGGAACTTGAGGTGAACAACAAAGGAAGTGAGGGAGGGCCACTTATCAAATGTCCTGTGCTGTCACCTGTCTGAAAACCACTCAGTAGTCGGCGTCCCCAGATGCCTCTGCATGCAGGGCTCTTGTGCAGGTGCCCTGTGATCCCTACACCTCACCTCAGATCTCTAGCTCCAGAGAGCTCTGGGGCTCTGATGTCCCATTCAGCCTGAGCACCTGGACATCTTTGGCCCCAGAACTGTGGCCTGGGCAGGCTCAGGGGCAGCTGTCTGAGAAAATCAGATTGATGCATCTCATTGCATGGCCTGTTAGTGTCTGCAAAAAATAAAATCACATAAGAATTATTTACCTGTCATCACTCTGAGACACCATCACGAATCAGTGGTGACACCTCTTCTGTTCACCTTGGCAAGGTGAACAGAGAGAAGAGTGGACCATGACCTGCTTAATAGATTGCTGTGCATTGATGGTGCTGCTTGTTACCTGGCTCAAGAGGTGTGTCCAACTGTTACAGCATCCATAAAAGACGAGTGGCCACAAGGAGCAAGTCACTGCTTAAGTTCATTAAGATAAATTGACCTCTGGGGAGAGGAGGAGAGGAAGGAACTGGCGGTCCTGACTGCTTACATTTCCTGAAGTGTTTGCTGGGGTTCCTTGAGATTTCCCATCTTAAGTGGGCTTCTGCCCTTCTAAGGCATCCGCCAGATGGTGACAGCCTAACTGGATGATGGAAGACATGCCTGTCATTTCCACTTCTGTTGGTCACATTTTAAAATGTAAAAATATGAAGTTTGTCTTTATTACCTTTTCAGAAAGAAACCAGCATAGTTCAGTTTCCCCTTTTTGTGACCGCTTTCATGACTAGCTCCTAATGATGGGTTAAGAATTTCTTCTTACAGTCACAGGGGTGAAAAGAAATTTTTCATTCAAAAATCACAAAACAGGTTATGTTGAAAATAATGAGAACTTTGCTGGTGCCCTGGAAAACTATTTGAGAGAAGCAGAAATCCTTTTATTTGGCCAGAGCGTGGAAGTTGGTGTGCTGGTCTCAAGGGAAGGAAGTGGTCTTTTCTTCACTTGGCAATTTGTTTTCAACAAAAGTTTTGGAATGCTTTTTTCTTTCCTTTTCTTTTTTTAATAAAGGAAGGATATAGTTAGTAGACCAGGGATTAGCTAGGGATTAAGGGTCGGGTGGCTTTGCAATATTTCTACCTGCCTGCTGTGCATATACTTGAATTAACAACGGTAAATAATCGAAAGGGTATTAGAATGTGAGTCAAGCCGTGGAGGGACCACCCTGAGTCTGTCTTTCTGTGGTATCAAGCCCAAGGGCCTCACTTTGCCCCTGTGTAATTCTGTTGGTTTTGAATTGGTAATTCTGGGATCTGGGGGCTTCCTCAAACTCCCAGGGCTGGTCAGGCATGTTGCAAATAGCCATGACTTGAGATCATTTTCTTTTCATGCTGAGGCTGATGGAGAGCTTAGGTTCTTTTTAACAGTGAGGCTTATTCACCACCAACTATACAATTATGAGCAGAGACGCTGAAATGTGAAGGGTGGTATTTGGGCTAGGAAGGCCAGTGTTTCACGTGACCATCATGTCCACATGACAAAAGATGTCACTCACCAGGAACAGTGCTGACCACAGTGGCTTTTTGCCTGCTTAGTTAAATTGAACTCACAGAGGCTGGAAGGATGACTTGATTAATTCTGTATCTCAGCAGAAATCAGAACATCTTAGAAGATCACAGCTTCAGAATTCTCCTGGGGAAAAAGACGTCAGCCACTAGGGACAAAGGAAATTTCCTTTTCTGCATGTCAGAGGAAGACGTAATTGTGCCATTTCCCTCTTGAAGAAGTTTACAAACATTTGCAAGTTGTCAAAAATAATTAGTTTAAAACTGTTTCATAAACCATGGAATGAAACAGTATGTGCCTTGTTGAGATTAAAGGGTTTCTGTTACCTTCTTGTAAATTCAAATGAAATTCTTTTGAAAGTAAACTCTTGGCATTAGCAGTGGTTTCCGTGGCATGGCGGGGGAGGGGAAAGGGAGCAGAATGATTCAGTGGCAGAGTCAGGTAGAGAGTCAGATGGGAGGAGGAGAGTCCTGTCCACAGAGAAGGTAGAAGGGGCTTGCACAGCAGTGGTCCTCTGTGCCAAGGATAGAGGACTTCTTCAACTGAAAGCTTGGGCATCCCAGGAAGCACTCGTATCCATGATCTTCAACTTGCAAGGGTGACCATGGCCACGCACACCCACTCTTCTACAAATAAAGTGATTGCTGGGGCTTTTGAGTCCATCGAACCAAGTTTCCATCCTGGCACCGCCACCTCCTACAAGGAGACCTGGGACAGGCCACTTTACTGCTGTGTTTCAGTCCACTCATCTCCATTGCAGATGTGAGCTCCACCCCTGTCCTCAGTGGTGAGAGGTAAGTGAGGCGTGGCTGTGGAGGGCTCAGCTCAGGGCCTGGTGCAGGATCAGCTCTGGCAATGGCCACTCTGACGCTTACAGTTGTTCTTCGTTCTTAGTGATGCCATTTACTGGGGGCTTTATCTGTACCAGATGCTAGGGGACCATCCAGAAATGAGGAGCCATGGTTGTCCACAGGGGAGGTGGAATACACATCCAGCTATTGTACAACTGTAGGGGACACCTGCCACATGGAAGGCAGGTGTTGTGTGCCCTTGAAGGTGACTCAGGCAGCAGCCTGATAAACCAGCAACAACACCACTGACAGACATGTGAGCATTATGGCAAGACTGCAGGGGCTTTAGGAAGGCTCCAGGGAGCCCTATCTGAAGGCTCAGTAGGTGGAAGGGGTGGGATGATAGAGAGTTGGTAAAGAGGAGGAAGATACAGTGGAGCCAAGAAGTTAGAGTTTTCTCTGTTTCTACATTTGTGTGTTGTGTGTCCAAGGGCAGCCTGCTCTTCCAGGAGGAAAGAGCGAACATGCAGGGCGTGAGAGGAGAGAATCTGGCAGGACCATCCATCTCGTCTCTTCTGGAGACCCTCAGGGTTAGCGGGCTGCAGACCTGGAGCTGACCCGAGGCCCCAACAGCAGGACACACTGTGTGGGAGGAGGGCAGGTACCAGGTGAGAGAGAACACCCATTGTCTGGTATGTACTGCTGGGCAGGGTCCCTCTGAGAGGGCACCTGGGCCACAGGGCACTCAGGTTCCAAGGACCCTGCTGAGAAGAGGAAGGCAGGTCCCTGAGAGGCACAGGTGGAGGCAGAGCCCCTCACACAGTGGCCTGCTCCTCCCCCACTGCACCCATGTGGCAGTTGGAGTTAAGGCTTAATGAGAGGGGACATATATTTCTGACCCTGTAAAGCACATGTTTGTTGTGACCTGGGGCTGCCTGTATCCTTTTAGGGCAGAGTTGATTCCTTTCTCAATTAAAAAAAAGGTTTTAATCAGATTTAGAGAAACTGCATTTGCTAGGTGTTTATAGAGTGGTTACTTTGTGCGAGTCCTGTCTGAGGTACAGACACATTGTACAAATCACTACATATGTGAGATGCCGAACAAGGAACCGGGGGCTGCTGACACTTAGAGCCTGAGGTGGGCCAGGAACCAATTTCTCATCTCCATGGAATCTCGTTGAATAGGGTCTAGTGTCCTGCTTACTTTCTCATGAGGAAACAGAGGCATCAGGAGGTTTAAGAACGTGTCCCAGGAGAAGTCAGGGTTGGCTAGGGGCACAGAAAGGGAATGAAGCCCAGCCTGAGGAGTGGGGAGGCCTTCATGGAAAAGTGGGCATCATTCTTTCTGACTGTATAACTTCCAGCCTGGGTTTGCTTCTTAAAGTGGCAGGTCCTAGAGACTATTTCCTTGGAATAAAGATCACTTTTAAAAAGAAAATAAAAAATAAATGGCATCCTGTGTATTCATCCTTTGTTTTAAAGCAGGGAGAGCTGGGTCCAGTGGCTCATGCCTGTCAGCCCAGCATTTTGGGAGGCAGAGGCGAGAGGATTGCCTGAACCCACAGGTTCGAGACCAACCTTGGCAACTTGGCAAGACCTCATCTCTATAATAAATCAAAAAAATTAGCCGGGCATGGTGGCATCTGCCTGTGGTTCCAGCTACTTGGAAGGTTGAAGTGGAAGGATTGCCTGAGCCCTGGGGTTGAGGCTGCAGTGGCCATAAGCGTGCCACTGCACTCCAGCCTGGGTGACAGAGTGAGACTTTGACTCAAAGAATAAAATAAAATAAAATAAAATAAAATAAAGCAGGGAGAAACTGGCTGTGGTTTCTCCAGGTGGCTTATGTGGCAGAGTGGAGTGGCCCTTAAAGGCCACTGAACCAGCCACCACTAACACCCAAGGAAGGTTTTTTTTTTTTTTGAGTTGGAGTCTCACTCTGTCACCCAGACTGCAGTGCAGTGGCCGCTCGCGGCCACTGCAGCCTCAACCTGCTGGGCTCCGGCGATCC
Source organism: Tarsius wallacei (assembly GCA_963574415.1). Taxonomy (NCBI): domain Eukaryota; kingdom Metazoa; phylum Chordata; class Mammalia; order Primates; family Tarsiidae; genus Tarsius; species Tarsius wallacei. Next base: position 29,983 of record CAUYQG010028108.1, on the reverse strand, counting down.
TTCCGCCTCAGCCTTCCAAGTAGCTGGAAATACAGGCGCGTGCTACCACACCCGGCTAATTTTTTATTTATTGTAGAGATGAGGTCTTGCCAAGTTGCCCAGGTGGGTCTCGAACCCGCGGGCTCAGGCAATCCACTCACCTTGGCCTCCCAAAGTGCTGGGATTACAGGCTGAGCCACCGAGCTCGGCCAAGGAAGGCATTTTTATGGCTCTAAAGCATTTTTTAAAGGTAGAGGTTTGTTTTTTAAGTGGGAAAAAGCTAGTCCCTGATTGCTTCAACCCATTAATTTCCTGGAAAAGGACACCTGCAGGAACCACAGTAGCATGTGTGTCATGCACTCACCATTCCTCTGCCTGACAACCTGTGCGAATGAGTTCTCACCAGGTAACCTATGTGGCTGCCACATCCACCCAGTGGCCAGCATGCACCCTGACACAGGAGCTGGATGTGTTGGTCTAGTCTGGGTGGTTGTCCAGCCAGTGCTGGGGAGATTCCTGGGCTCTGTGGAAGGCTCTGCTGCTGTCCTGACAACCTCAGTACCTTTTCAACAAGGAACTGCATTTTAATTCTGCTCTGGGATGGCAAATTCTGCAGCTCGTCCCCACTGGTGGGGTCCTGTGGGCACCGTTCCTTACTTGTCATGCCTCCCATGAGAGCCATTGTGCTTGGTGTTATGGCAAGTGTGGAGGGCACATGAAGGGCTTGGCGTGGTCCTCAGCAGAGTGGACAGTAAGTAAGGGGGGCGTGTGGGTGTTATCAAACACACCTGCCTTCAAGGATGGCAGGGAAGGGGAGTTGGGCTGACATGGACCCCTCATGCCCCACTCCCTACCATACCAAACCAGACTCCAGCTCCGCTGGGCTGATTCTCCCTCTGGTCCTGACAGAGTCTGACTGCTTCTCCTGCTCTAGTTTCCAGGAGCCTGCTTCAGCCTCTATCCCCTACCCAGACTGCTGCTCAGGGTTCTCCCCAGGCTCATGGGGTCCATCTAGCACCCACCAGCAACAGTGCAGCAGGGCATCTCCATGTCCTACAAAAGTGATTGCAGAATCCTGGCTTAAAACCCTGCATGGTTTTAAGTTTTTCTTAAGAGAAGTGACAATGTTGAATGTTGTGTAAGGCCCAGCTTGGTGCTCCCCCTTCTCCAACCTCAGACCTCTCCTTCCATAACTCTCCACTTTTCAGACAGACTGGGCTTTATCCAGTTTCTCCAGGCCCCATCCCTTTCTTGCTCAGGGTCTTCACACATGCATGTCCTTGATGACCCTTCCTCCACCTCAGGCTTCTCCTGAACCTGCACTCCTTCCAGAAGTCACTCTGGTCCCAGAAGTCTCATTAGCCTCATACACACACCACAACCCTTTGTCTCTTTCTCTCCAACCCTCCTCTGTCTTTTCCACTGGACTCCAGGAAGACAGAATCATACCAAGGTATTCAGTATTTCTTCCTCAGTGCTTGGCACATAATAGCTGCTCAGTAAGTATTTATTTCCTCACTGAGAATTGACTGCTTGAAATCTCAGTAAGTAAGGTAGGGGTTGGCCACTGTGTCACTTTAAACATTCAATTTTCAATTAAAAGGCACATTCAAGACATGTGCTGGTGAGTGTGTGAAAAGGGACAAAAAAGTGGCACCCCCACTCACCAGGAGACCCTGAGACAGGAAATCGGCCTCTCTGAGGCTAATGTCAGCATTAACACTGAGCCCAGTGAGGTCTGAGAAGGCTTTCCCACACATTCTCGATATTTCTGGAGCAGCCCTCACACAGTGGAGGGTTTGCATGAGAAGTCATTGGTTAGGAGCGGCAGAGATAGGTCATACAGCATTTTATGTAATGTTAAGTGTCACCCAGTTATTTATGGCCAAAAACCTCAAGACAAATTATACGCTTTGGAATTTAAAATGCCCTTTTTTTTCCTGTGTAAAAGCAATACATTCTCATTATATTTCTGCAGCATTTAAATTTTTATGTATTCTGTAAAACTGAAAGCCCCTCCAATAATCCCCCAAATCCTCTGGCAACATTTTCCCCCATAGTTATATGCTAGCTTCATGTTAAGTTATTTTTACAAAAATGAGATCAAAATATAACATTTTTGTAGAGCTTGCATTTTTAACTTTACAAATCATGGATATTCTCCTATGGAAGTATCTATTAACCTCTTTCTTCTTAACTTTTCTCTATTGTTCCAGACAATGAGATGACCATAATTTACTTAATCAGTTGATGGAAACATAGTTGTTTTCCTATTTTTCACTATTATAAACCATGCTGCAAAGACCATTAAAAAAAAGTCCTTGCGTAATTGGGTAAGGGTTTCTGTAGGGTAAATTTCTTCCTAGAAATAGAATTTGCAGGTAAATGGCATGAGTATTTTAAACACTAATTGACATTGCCAAATTGCTATCCACACAAAATTTACACTTTTAATGATCTGTGAGAACTTCTAGCAGAGAGGATGCTTTTGGGTGGATGTGACAGAAAATCTAACTCAAATCAGTTTAAATAAACAACAATGCATTGGGTCATAGCATGAAGAAGTATGCTACAAGGTTTAAAAGATCTGGTCAGAGACTGGTTCTCTGGCTCCCTGATCAGTTCTGCTGCCTGCTCTGTGTTTGTCTTGGTTTCAGGTAGGTTCTCTCCTGGTGGTCACAGGAAGGCTGCCAAGCAACAACCAGACAACATGGCTCAAGTCCCATATGAGGGGACTGAACTTTCCAGTGCCCCTGACACAAGCACCAGGAATCACTCAGATTGGATGCTTTTGGTCACATGTTCCTTTCTGAACCAATCTGTAGCTGAGGCAAAGTGAGGTAGGTGTTGGTTTAACTCAAGGTCACATGTTCTCCTGTGGGGTTGTCTGTTGCCCCTATTCATAGCTTATGAGGGAAAGTTGGAGACAGGACCAGCTTCATCTGTGTGTGGCCTGGGCGGTCACATGGGGTCCTGCATGCAGAAGGGCCTTGCTCTTGGTTGAATGCTTTGCTGTCACCATCTTAAAAATTGTTAATAATTGTTGAACAAGTGACCCCACGTTTTTATTGTTGAACAATAAATAATTGTTGAACAAGTGACCCCACATTTTTATTGTTGAACAACAATAATAATTGTTGAACAAGTGACCCCACATTTTTATTTTGCGTAAGGACTCACAAACCATGTAACCGTTTACTAGATGAAATTTGGGGCTGTTTCTAGACAAAGAGGGGATACAGCCAAGCTGGCAAAATAGAAACATCTGCCATGGTCTGTGCTGACACAATTCAGCTTGTGTTTTTCCTTGAATAGTTTTGTTACCAGCCCTCTCTTGTCTTTTGCCCTCTGTGTTCAGTGGCAGGGTTGGGCTAGGTGGTCTCCAAGGGCGTTTCAGCTCTGCTGTTCTCTGATTTATGATGTCTGCCTTGCTTATGCAATGAAAATTCATCTGTTCCTTGCACCAAGTTCATGGACATGGTGATATTCTTAAATATAAATTGCCTCAGTTGTATTGGTATTAAAAAGTGACCAGTGACCGTGAATTACGATGTTTCCATCAATGATGGACTACATATACTATAGTGGTCACATATTATAACAGAGCTGAAAACTTCCTATGTTTTGTAGCTGTTATAATGTTGTAGCAAAATACAGTCTTTCTTTGTGTGTGGTGATCCTGGCATAAACAAACCTACTGCACTGCCAGTTGTATAAAAGTCTGGCATGTACAATTATGTAAATATATAATTCTTGATAATAATAAATGCCTATGTTACTGGTTTATGTGTTTATTAGAGTATACTTTTTATCATTATTTCAGGAGTATACTCCTTTTACTTATTTTTTTTTAAGTTAACTGTGAAACAGACTCAGGCCGTTCCTTCAGGAGGTGTTCCAGAAGAAGGCACGCTATTACAGAAGACATCTCCATGTGTGCTATTGCCCCTGAATACTTTCCAGGGAGACAAGATGTGGAGGTGGAAGACAGGGATATTAATGATCCTGATCCTGTGTAGGCCTAGGCTCCTACGTGTGTTTGTGTCTTAGTTTTTAGCAAAAAAAGATTAAAAAGTAAAAAATTAAAAATTTTAAAAAGAGGACGAAGTTTATAGAAGAAGGATATATAGAAAGAGAATATTTTGTACAACTGTACAATGTGTTTGTTTTAAGCTAAGTGTTATTATAAGAGTCAAAATGTTTTTTAAAAGTTTATAAAGTGAAGCATGTTACAGCAAGCTATGGTTATTTTATGATTGAAGAAAGGAACTACATTTTCGTAAATGTATTGTGTCCTAAGTGTACAGCATTTATAAAGTCAACAATAGTATACAGTCACACCCTGGGCCTTCACCACCCACCCAGAGCAGTACGCCATCCTGCAAGCTCTTTTCATGTAAGTGCTCTATACAGATGGGCCATTTTTTATCGTTTATATTGTATTTTACTGTTCTTTTTCTCTGATTAGCTACACAAATACCATTGTGTTACAATTGCCTCCAGTACACCGTATAGTACTGGGCAGGTTTATAGCCTAGGAGCAATAGGCCACACCCTAGAACCCAGGTGTGTGGCAGGCTCTGCCATCTGGGTCTATATAAGTCACTCTGTGATGTTCACACAGACTGCCTGATGACACATTTCTCGGAAGATATCCCAGCCCTTAAGCCATGCATGACTGTGAAAGAAAAGAACTCAGTTACAAGGAGAAGGAGGCTATACGCGTGGACCCTGGCCATATCCATCTCCTAGCAACCACCAGTGTTGTGGAAAATTTCCAATCAGAAAATCCAGAGGTTTAGGGAAATGCTTTTTGAAGATTTTTGTAAATTGGTAACAGCTTGCTGTAGTGGATTAGACATATTTTCGTAGTCTGCTTTCTTTTTACAAGTAACCCAATTATTTTCCTCTAATTGAGGAGCAAAGCAGACACTTAAATGGCATCTAAGTATTTCTGATGTGCTTTCTTCCTTTTCATCCCCATAAATGGTCCCATCCATACATTTCAGAGAAAATTATATGGCCCATATTCCAAAAAAGTGATTAATATTTAATTTAGCCATCAATAGAGGAATATGTTCTCTTGTGTGAACAAGGAAATGGAAGCATTCCAGATGAAGTCAAAGTCCCTTTTGATCAAGCCTCTCCCACCACCCCTTCCCCCTTACCCGTTCTCTGCCCTTACTCCTTGATTTATGATTAGCCACTGTTACCATTTCTATGTTGCCTTCTAGAATTGTTCTATAGGTTTAAATATGAGCCAGGCATGGTGGTTCATGCCTGTAATCCCAGCATTTTGGAAGGACAGGTTGGAGGGTTGCTTGAGCCCAGGAGTTCAAGAGCAGCCTGGGCAACAATAGTGAGACCTTGTCTCTACCAAAAAAAAAGGAGCTGGGTATGGTGATGTGTGCCTATAGTCCCAGCTACTTGGGAGGCTGTTGCAGGAGGATCAGATCACTTGAGCCCAGGAGTTGGAGGCTGTGGTGAACTGTGATCATGCCATTGTACTCTGGCCTGGCAACAGAGTGCAACCCTTCCTCAAAAACATATAGATGTATCAAGACAGATTTCCACAGAATATATACAAAATGGTTTTGTTTGGTCATAAATGGCATCCTAACATACACTTCTTCTGACTTTCTCCCCCTCAACATAGCTTGGTGAGTTATCCGTGTAATTATATGCAGACTCACCTTTTCGTTTTTACCCACAGGAGAGTTTGTGTTGTAGAAATATTCCACACTGATGGGCCTTTAGGTTGATTTATGGTTTTTACTATTCACAAAAAATGCTGCAGTAAACACTGCTGTGCCTGCCTTTGAGGGCAGCCTTTCTCCAGCATGGGTGCTGAGGAGCATAAAGGCCATGGGGCGTCCCTGGGAGGTGGATTCTGAGGGGGCGGACCGACGCTCTTCCCAGGGTTATCCTTCGGGAGAAGTGGAGAGAGGGAGGTTAGGCAGAAGGAGGCCTGGGGCTGTGATGAAGCTGCACCAAGGCCTCTGTTGGCCCCACGGTTGGGGTGTGCACTGAAGCAGGGACGGGTCTTCAGACTGGTCCTGAGCTGGGGCCATGGGGCCAGGGCCACGCACACCCACATCAGCCAGCCACTGGGAAGGGGCATGACCTTGACTGTCTTCAGCAGTCCCAAGGATGGGACAGCAGGAGTGTGTGGTAAAGGGCTGGCTGTGGCCACCAGCCATGAATGCCTGGCAGTCTGAGGTCTGAGAGGTCTGGTCTTGAGGGAGGGAGGATGCCCAGAGCGCCACAAGCCCACAGGGGTCTCACATCGAGTGAGCAGTGCGCCATTGCCTTTAATGGGCCCATGCACCTGAAAATTAGGTGCCATTCAAAGACAGATTGATTTTTGAGGGAGAAGACAGTGCCAGGCAATCCTAGGCAAATTCTGGGGCATGCAGAACATATGACTTTGTTTCTGTAACTGTTTCCAGAAACAGCCTTTATGTGTGCTGCCTGGACTCTATTTCATTCTACAACCCGATCTAAGGTACCTTAATCACATCGTTTCTCCATTTCAAAGCAAGTGATTTTTAAAGGTAATCTTATGAAGGCAGTTACTCTTCCAAATGCCCCTGACCAATACAAATTTCTACATGTAAAAAAAAAGTCACCCATGAACACATGTGGCACTCTGCTGGGGGTTGCCATATCAGTTTGAAAACTTGAATAAATTGGGATTTGATAACTTACTCTGACACAATAAATTTTATTAAACATAAATGGAAATCATTAGCTGAAACACTTAATTAAAACTATGGCCAAATTAGACAAATGCTAAGGAATGTTCTCGAAATTTATTGCCCAGTGATCTATAGGCCTGCTTGGTAATAGACTCCCAGAAACCTCCTAATGGAGCTATTAAGTGCATAAATATCATATGTGCCAAATGGCGAAATTTAGTGATGATCTAACCCAACTGACTTACTAAGTAAATAAACCCCGTTGAAAGAAACCACTAATTTATGCCCAGACGATTATAGGACAAAAATCCCTTACCTGCCTGAAAACAGACCTTTTACAATTGTCAATTTATTGCACTTGGAGGCTAGGCATTGAGGAACTTCTGCACTCGTCTTGCTCTGTTTCTTGAACTTTCCCTGGAGTGCAGAGTGTGCACCATGGGCTGCGACCCACTCAGCTTTAACTTGCTGGTGCTCATCGTGGGGTTTGGGAGAAGCTCCCTCTTGGGAGTGTCCCTCTCTGCTTGCAGAGTTGGGTGGTTCTTGGCTGACTTTGATCCTGGAATTGCTGTGGCTTTGGAGGCCTGAGGGGCTGCAGGTACAGCCTCGAGTGTATCTCTGCCTCTCCACCTGTACCCTCCCTTAAATCCTGGCTTATATTTGATGGGCAAAGCTCCATTGCTAATGGGGGGGATCTTGCGCTCCTCATTCAGTGGCTGGGCCAAAGAGGTTGGGATGGAAGGACTGGTGATCACACCCCAGGTGGGCGCTGCAGGAGTGGGCCAGCCTTCCCCTTGTCGACCTGGGTTGACCACCCTATTGCTCTCACCTCGGCTCATAGCTCCAGCCATGTCAGCAGCTCCACACTGGCCTTTCCCTCCACCCTGAATGCCCTGTCCTTGATAACCACAGGCTGCTTCCTGCCCCACTGATACCAGCTGCCCACCACCTCTCACCAAGGCATCTAACTAGGACCCCGATTCCTGTCCTCTTCTTACCCTGGCTTGTGCCTGTTTCGTAGCTCTTGTCACCAATAACATATTTTTATATTCTTTTATTTTTTGTCATCCTACCCATGAATGTAATACCAGTGGAGCCAGGGGAGGAGACGGTGTGCTTTGTTCACTCTGAATTTCTAGCACCTAATACAGTGCCTGACATATGGTAGATACTCACTAAGCATATTTTAAATGAACGAATGATAAACAATAACCATTTGGCACCCCCATTGTGCACCAGGCCCTGAACAGGGACATGAACCACACTTGCCCTTAAAATGGTGACCATCTATAGAAGGTTGGGAATGAAGTCAGTGGAAGGCTCAAGAAAAAAAGATTGATCCTCTGATGGGGCTATGCAGGGTATGGAGACAGCTCAGGGTGGCAGGCAGGGAGGGTTCCAAGGGAAATGAATGGACACACTGGGTCCACACCCTGGCAGGCTGTGCATGCAGATGGTGGTGATGGCTGCGGGGAAGGCAAGATCACCCACAGAATATATGCAGTGAGGACCAGCCTCCAGGGAATTCCAGCAACAGGGTGAGGAAGAAAAGCCCTTGGGTATCTGAGGAGCAGCATGGAGATGTGGGTGGGACTCAGCAGATGGTGGGACCCAAGTGCAAAGAGAGGGAGAGAGAGCCAAGGCGAGGTCAAAGGTCAACCAGGCAAACAGGGGCTCCACTCCGCGGGCGGAGATGTGTGGCCACTCCCCGGATCGACCAGGCTGTGGTGGGCACTAGGGGCCCCAGGCCAGACTGCAGCACCCAGGAGAAAGCATTGAAGGCAGGGGAGGGAGGGCACTCTTCAGGTGCAGGCGGGCGAGCCCTTTATGTGGCACAATCCCTGCATCACCGAGGAGAGACCCAGTGCTCGGGTCACTCAACTCCACCCAGGCTGGCCTGACTTTGAGGTGTGGGCTATGGTCACTCCAGTGAGCAGGCATGTTTGGGAGATGCTTTTACGCAGCCCACGAGCCCTAAAGCAAGGAACACTGAACTATGTGACTGGGAGTCCCTGCATTTCCAATTCTCCTTCCCTTCTGAATCCAGAAAGCTGCCTCTGGGCTTGAAGAGATATCTCTCTCTCTCTCTCTCTCTTTCTCTCACCAAGTGTCTGCCTCAATGCATGACCTTATAGGGCTGTCCTGGGCCCAGTGTTTCTGTGACAAAGTGCACTGGTAATCTCCTTACCAGTCTCTTGGGTTAAACAATGACCTCTCACTGCCAGCCCATATTTGCTCAGAATCTCAGAATGTGACCTTATCTAAAAACAGAGTCCTTACAGATAGGATTAGTTAAGATAAGACTATACTGAATGAGGGTGGATCCTAACTGACTAGTGTCCTTACAAGAAAAGAGACATTTGAGAAGCAGAGATAGACACACGGAGAAGAAGACCATGTGACAGGCAGCAACTGGAGTGATATAGCTACAAGCTGTAGAAGCCATCACAATTGAGTCACTATGGCAAATCCTAACCAGATGGAGCTGGGAGGCCACAAAGGAGGAGCCCTCACACACATGTCTGTTATCTGATTTATCCCAAGAAATTCCTGCATGTTTGCCTCTGACAGGAGCTGTGAAACAAATGCCCCAGGACGCAGGATTCCAGATTGGCCAGATGACCTCGCACAAGGACACATGCCCAGCAAGGGCTGCCTCCCCATGAGCTAAGGCCAACTCCCACCACAAGCCCCCAGAATCCATGGTCTTGGCTTCAAAACAGCCTGTGTGGACTTCTTTTTTGTCTTTAAAATCTTCTCCTAGCACCAACCTCTTCGGATGTACCTAGTTCAGCTAGAATGCATATCTCGTATCCCAGATTGCAATCCTCTATACCTGAATCAGCTCTTCCTTTGAAGAAAGAGTTTCTCTCTTTGTGTGTGTTGTTACTTTAAGTTGAGAAGGCCAGGCCAGGAGGGGTAGCTCACGCCTGTAATCCCAGCACTTTGGAAGGTCGAGGTGGGTAGATGCTTGAGGCCAGGAGGTCAAGACCAGCATGGGAAACCTAGCAAGACCTCATCTCTACAAAAAGTCAACTGGGTGTGATGGTTGTGCACCTGTAGTCCCAGCTACACTAGAGGCTGAGGCAGAGGAATCACCTGAGCCTTAGGAGGTTGAGGATGCGGTGAGTCATGATCATGTCCCTGTAGTCCAGCTCGGGCAAAAGAGTGAGACTCTGACTCAAAAGAAACATAAAAGTTGAGAATGCCAAGAAATACACCAGGGATTGCCTGCAACTACCAGAAGCTGGAAGAGGCAAGGAGGGCTCCTTCCCTCAAGCCTCTAGAGGGAAAATGGCCCTGCCAGCACCTTGATTTTTAACTTGTGGCATGCAGAACTGTGAAGAATAAATTTCTGTTGTTTTAAGCCACCAGTCTGAGTAATGTGTTACGCCAACCTTAGAAAACTAATATGACCACCTTGTGAAAACTGATCAATTATTAACTAAAAGAAAATGGCCTTCTTTGGTCAACTGATGAGCATTTTGAAATTCACAAAAATTCTTTTGCACATGTTTTTACCTTGGGTGAATCTTCTGAAAGCATATGTCAAAAACATAAGATTCTGATGCCAACCATAGAGTCTTCACAATATTAAGCATACTTTATTCTTTTAAAAAAAGCAAACTCCTGATCCTTTCACAAAACATAGATTTTTGTTATTGTTGTTGATCTATGTTTTTATCTAGAGTATACTTGATGAGATCAGGTCTGGGGACAGCTGGCCTGCGGTGGAATAATGATCCCTCTGGATATAGCCTGTCTCATTCTCATTACCACCTTTGAGGCATAAAAGCATATTTTCAAGAAACCAACCCTTCTGTATGAAAGCAGATTTATCATTCAGATCCATCATTAATTTCCCAATGACGTTCTCACAGGCCATAAAAAAGACTTAGAGCTCTTTATGAAAATTTTATTCTGGAGAAAATGGTCTTGGGACATGGTTTGCACTGACCTCTTTTAACCTTGGGTTCCCTGTGTTATTATTATTAAGTAATAATGTTGCCTCCTGCCAACATAACTCTTCCCTTTCTGCACTTCAGAAACCAAGTGATGCTTTCTGGTGTGGAGGGCAAATCAGCTCTCTGTGGTCGCCTCACCCTCCCGGCTGGTCCCGTGCGGCTGCTTAGATGGCAGTCTTACATCATCTTTTACGAGTACATCAACTTATTTGCAATTAAGTTTAGATTGTCTAATAAAATCTGGTGACATTTTAGCTTACAGTTTATGTCCCAGTAAAAGGCTCCAAATGTTATTGCCATAAGAATCCATGTGACAACCCAACATAAACCTTTTATTTCTGGCTGGACAGCTGAGTCTGCGTTTAGAAATGGGAGAGCAGAGAATTGGAGGAGCCTGGGGTCGTGACTGTGGCCGCCTCCTGGGGGGTTTATTTTCTCCATCAAGTTCCCCTTCTAGAACTCAGAAATGTTCAGCACTTTCTGAATAGGAGAGCTGGGAAATGGGTGGAGAAGCCTCTGTCATGCTCTCTGGGTGTGAACCATGGAGAGGAGAGGGGAAGAAACCCCAGACAAGTCAGGTTTCCTGTGGGATTGTCTTGGAGCCTTAGGAAACTAGGCCTTGCACTCAGCTCAGGTGACTTCCATGACAGTCCTACAGTCGCCAAGCAAATATCTAGCTCTGAGGTTCTCAGCTGAGGGCTACCTGGAGACAGTTTTTGTTGTCGCACCTGGGGGCAGGGGGAAAGAGATGTTATTGTCATCTAGTGGGTGGGGTCAGGGATGCTGCAGACATTTGACAATGCACAGTACAGATGCCAATGGCACTTAGGCTGAGAAATCCTGATCCAGCTGAAGCCTTATTAAGCAAAGGCTTGGTGTCCAGTGTGGCTGCCTGAGCTACTGGTCTTCTCTCTTGGAGCCATGGTTCTTGCCCAGTCCTTGGATGCAGTGGGATAAGGCTGGCCAGTGGCCAGTATCCAGCCTCTGCCTGATGGGGGAGCACAGTGAAAAGCAGGCACAGAAAAAGCACTTGGTGTTTCTAGGAAATAGGAGACACAAGAACTGAATGTGTGGCCAGGTTTGGGGAAAAAAGTAACAAACCTCTGTGATCTCCTGTTTCCTATTGAAAGAGATACAACTTGGAAGCTTCATTTTAAAAAAGAAAGCACAAACTCTGAGGAAAAAATTGTCCTGAGAGGGCTCATGAGAAGCCCAAACCTTACCTGAATGCAATTTACTTATGTAGCAAATCCTCACATGTACCTCACAGCCCTAAGAAAAAATTGCCCCCAGCATTTGGAAGTAGGCGTCTCGAGGCCCTCAGGATTTACGATTTATGCTCACCAGTGCTCGAACCAACCACTAGGTGTAAGGTGGATGAAGTATAGAATATTCCATGACTCTTGCCTCTTAAAAGCATACAAATTCCAGAAATGAAACCAGTTCATGCATAAAATATCCCCTCATGGAGCATGGCCGTTTTCATGCTTCCTCTTGTGTGAGGATCGGGGTTATAAAGTATCGTGGTTACACCCGGGGAGCCTCACTGGGCAGAAAGAGGCCTGCTATTTATAGCTCCCCTCATCGTGACTTACAGCATATGCATTAATCTCCCTGTGAATTCTGAGCTCCCAAATGCCTAAGGAGATATGCTAAACCCTTTCCCTGTGGCATTCTTCCAGACAGAATTTAAGAGACACCAGGGGATGGCACATTTATACTGAGTTTGCAGTTTCCTAAACATGAGGAAGATGAACGGCCCTCAGTGAAGGAACACGGGTCAGATAGGAGCTTGAAATTGAATATTTGAGCTGACACAGGAGGGAAATACTGTGAGTGGCCCCATGAAGTTTGTTGGGTCTCTAAGCTTCCGAAAATGCCTTGATTAGAAGTAGATTGAGGTCAGGGAGTGTGGTCCTGTTTGAATTAATGAAAAAGCCAAATTGCTCAGGGCGCTGGTTTTTGTACTGTGTGTCAGACTACTGGGTTTTGAAGACACCCTTTGCAGAGGTGTGGGAGAGCCAGGCTCTGTCTCCTCACTACCTTCCCTCTTCTGTTTTATTATTTGAGAGTCCAAATAATTTTTCTGTGGAGGAAGAAAGTGACTCTGCTATTAATTCAAAGGGTAAGGCGTTAATTAAAATATGGTGTGAACTATTTGAAAAGAAAAAAAATTAATTTGTTTACTCTTGGGTGTGAAGAGGCTCAGCAGAGTGGAAGGTAAACAGCCTTTGTTATTGATCAGACCTGGTCAAAATCCCCATGCGGGTTCGGTTCACTTGTCCCATGACCTTAATCCTACGGAGTCTGTTTCCCCATCTTTTACAAGAGGATAGTAATTCATACCTTTCAGGGCATTGTGGAGATTGTGAGAATTATGTACAGAACTCACTTGGGTAGCAGCTGCCGCAGAGGGGGGTCCAGACAATGGGCAGGTTTAAACAGACAAAGGCATGGGTAATAATAGCAGTTGGGGAGAATGTACATGTCAGTTTCCTGCATCAAGTCCCCATTGACCTCTCTAAGCCCTGAATCATTTAGAGTACTTTGGTAGCAAGCAACAGACACCAGCTTTGTCTATTTTAAGCAAAAAGGAATGTGCCTGATGTCTGCGGGGGGACTAACACACAGAGTCGACAGTGATGCTGGAGAATCAGGCTCCAAGACCAGGAAGAAACCAGGGCAGCCCCCTTCAAAGAGCATTTGCACCTAATCCAAGCTGATGTTGTTTGGTGTTTATTTCTTTTCTGACAGGAGTTCCTCCAACTCTGTTTGAGTCACAAACCTGGTTCTCAGGGGAGAACAGAACACTTAGACTGAAATGCATGGAACCTGTACACAGTAGGGGGCAGATGTGATGTCCCCAAGTGCATCCAGATGGTGTCTAGAAGGGGGAAGGGATGCTGGGAGCCAGAATGCTGACTATGCACTGCAGGCATCATGTGTCCAGAGCGAACTTCAGGTTGTCCTGCCTGCCCAAGGCCAACCCCTCACTTGGGGTTTGCTTGCTTAAACCGTCATCCTCTGCCAACTGGATGCAAAGTTATTGTCAGTTTCAAGTCAGCTACCCTCGCTTGTTTATCTGAAGTCAGGATTTTGCAGAAGCATCGTCTGCCACTGGAAACACCCCTGTCATCAGGCAGGCAGGCGAGTGGCGGATGCCACTGTCTTAGGGATTGTGAGCGTCTTTCTAATGATGCGTTCCGAAAACTTGATCTTACATCTCAAAAATTTCCAAGTTAACTAATAACCAGGGTCCCCAGAAACAATGTGAACAAACATTCATTCCCAGTGCCCTTCCTTGGCAGGCCCTCAATACATGGGTTTGGGATGAAAACTGAATAAATTATTGGCATGGATTATCTTATACAAGCGCCAGCTCCCCTGTCTATCCCCCTGTGCAATGACAGCTTTAGTGTTTTGTGGGAAAATTCCTTATATTTATTTCAACAGTATCTTATTCTGTAAGATGATACGAAGAAAATAGAAAAAAAGAGAATAATACAGGCATATCGGCTAATTAAAAAAAGAGCTTGCAAAACTAAGAGAAACAAACAGGCTCTGAGTTTCATGCTTATGAAATATTTATTCAGTGGCAAAGAGGACGCTGAAGTCGGAAATGAACTTTGCAAAGTAATTACTTTTGATCCTGGCAAAATCCATTCAAAGGCCTTCAGGTAAACATCATCTTTGATGAAGAAGAGGTGAATTGTAAAGCAACATGATGCTTTTAAAGGAAATAAGAAATGAAGCAAAGGAAACCACTTGCCAGACCTTGTGGAAAGTGCTCTGGTGTGGAATTTCTGAGACGGTGCCTTGCTGGAGCGCAGAGATGGAAGTAGGAGGCAGGTGAGGGATGATCAGATAGCAGATGAGAAAAGCCACAGGCAGCAGGAAGCAAGTGAGGGGTGTCATCTCTCTTAAAGAGGCTTTAAATGATGCACACGTATTTAAAAAGAGCGTGTGCACCACTAATTTTGATAAAGATCTTTAAAATGACATTAAAATCGAAATACACTCAAACTAGGCATCTCCTGGGAAACTGTCAGTAGTTATGTTACATTTGTTTTCCGTTTTGTTCCAATGCTCCTGTGAAAATAGCTTTATCTTCAATACTCCCAAAGTGAGAGAATCAAGTTTCAGGGAGATGGGAGCATTTTGTGGTTTTAAATGAATTCTCCAGGGAGAATTCATTTCTCTGGGTGGTACGTGCCAGCCTTTCCAAGGGCTGCGCTCACCTGGGGGCTGCTTCTGGGGAATGTGTTTGCCTGTGTGCTTATATCTAAGCTTTTCTGGGAGGAGGCCAGGGCCCATTCCCAAGCTTCAGAAGTAACATCGCTGACCAAAGGGTCTTGTGAAAGTCTTCCTAGATTCCAAGTGAGCATACGGTTCATACCCCTACATCCTAATTTCCCTGGCTAAGTTGGAGATGACCTGATGGCTTCAGAGGGTGTCCTGGGCCTATGTTTTCTTTTTATAATTTTAAATTTTTATTTTTTTTGCTGACAAATATAGTATGTATGTGTCATCATGTTTGAAATATGTATATGTGGAGGAATGGCTAAATGGAGCTAATTAACATATGCATTGTTTTGCATACTTACCATTTTTGTGGTGAGAACAATTAAAAGCTACTCTGGGAGCAGTTTGTAGGCATCCAATACTTCACTGTTAACTGTGGTCACTATGTTGCACACCAGAGCTCTTCTCACCTAAGTTCACGCAGCTACCCCTTCACCATTACATTCCCAGGGAATGTCAGCGTCAAGAAGCAGATTCCTTCTTTGAGAGCCGTTATCAGAGGAGAATAATCTATAAATTCACCCCATAAAAAAAGAGTAAAAAATTTGAACCTGTCTCTTTGCTTTCCTAAAATCCCTAAGACATTTTCTCATAACTTAAATGTCATTTCTATAACACTGTGCTTGGATCCCCCATGTTGAAATCTCGGGACAGCACTTGAAGAAAGAAAAAAGAAACAAGCAAACAAATGCTTCCTCTCCCTTCCTAGGTCATAGGGAGAAGTAAAACTCCATCTAACATTGTGAAAGAAGATCCTGGAATTGGCCTGTCTTCCTTTCCTCTGTTGGACTGCAGAGCAGGACGGAAGGTAAGCAGAGATTCAGAACAGAAATGAAGGTTAAGTCATCCCCAAAGAGGACTGAAAATTGGTTTCAGCCTTCGTCGCTGGAAGTGTTGGATTTGGAGGGTGGGCTTTGGAAGATCTGGTAAGCCAGCTGGGGGTGTTTCTTAGGGGTCAGCGCATGGGGCTGATCCTTGCTGTCCATCCAAAATGGAGGAGCAATGGAAGATGATTCAACCATGCAGGAAATGCTACCAAATGTCTAATGTGAACCTGCCCTGAGGCTGGTTTTATGCACCCCAGGGATATGAGAAAGCCCCCAGGAGCTTCTAGTCAGGGGTCAGGGCAGCAGGATAGGGAAGGAGAGAGGCCAGGCCAGGGTGGGATTTGCAGTTAGAAGCAAATACACGCAGAAGCTGGAGCAGCGTAGGAGTTGTGCACAGAGTCAGAGACAGAAAGAGATTGGGTTTACCCCTTCCACCAGACACTACTTCCTAGGAGGACAGCAAAGTACAAGGTGCTGGGAAGCCTCATGAGAGCTCGCCTTCTCCCAGAATCTCCGTGTGTGGAGTCCTCCAGTGTCGGGGCACTAGATACTTGACCCTGATGTCTCCCACCCCTCGACATTGGGAGGATTGTCATCACCCTCTCACAGTAAATTGATGCTAGAATGCTAAAGTGACTTGCCACCCTCTGCATCCCACCATCCTGCCTTTTAACTTCAGCCAAATGTCCCTCATAGGCATTTTGAATAAGACTCTTGGCAAAGACCATTTTCTCCCTGAGATTAAATGGGCTCACTTTCTCAACTTGCTACTTCGTATGCTTTGCCGATTCTTGGTTTGTTTGTCTGACTCCACCCTTCTCGTCTGAGAGGAAGACAGGTAAAGGCCTGTTCTCCCTGGCAGTTGTGACAATATTGCTAAGTGACAGTGAGAAGTAATTAGCACCCCAGTCCCTCAGCCTGCAACCTGTCTGCAGCGGTTCCCACATTCCCTGTCAAACGGGCTCCAAGGTGCATGGATAATTCATAGCTTCATTCTGTGCGCAGGTAGAGAGAGGCTGCCTGAGTCGTTCCGGGAATAGGAGCTCAGCCTGGAGATGGAGACAGTTTTCTTTCTGAAAAAGGGTTTTCCGCATGGAACTGTGCATTGGTGTGCATACATGGGTGTGAGCCCATGAGTGTGTGTGCATATATGCACATGGGATAATTATGAGCCTTAAGTCTGGGTGATTTGTCATGCTGCAAGAGGTTAACTGGTAGACCCACATCCCTATGCTCCTACTGTCCATGTTCCATGCCCTAGATGGCTCCTGCCCTGTCTCTGACTTCCAGTCTCTGTTCTGGGATCCTCCTAACCACAGGGGATTTTCTCCTGGTCCTCCACCTAGAAGTCATCTCTTCTTCTTTGGGACATTCAATGTTGCTCTTTACTTCTCTTGGGCCACTTGCTGTTCCTGCCTTGTGCTTCTGTTGATTGAGTGCTTATCTATATGGTCTGTTGTTATCATCCTCATCAAGTTACTCCCCCTTTGCATAACTAAGATGTTCTCTTTGAGCCTCTGCTCTTTGTCAGGTCCTCTCCAGGCACCTTGTAAATGTGGTCTCATTCACTGCATCCCTCTCTCTGAAAAAGACCCATCATCGTTCTCAGGGGTCTAGAAGATTGAGGCCACAGGGAGTGATGGAACCCACTCAAAGCAATGTAGCTACAATGAAGGAAGTACTTGAACCCAGGTGGTCAATGGCGTTTCCACCTCCTGCACTGTCTTTCTGTGCACAGTATCCTGCCAGGTACCTGGGAGGTATTTAAATATCTACGGAGTATAAATGAATCTGAGTTCATGGGTCTCTAACTGTTAATGTGTTATTCTTTCTTGATATGTTGTAGGATGTGGTTTCTTTTCAACAAAGGAAAGCAAGGGTAGAAAATGAAGAGATGTCCCCATAAAAATGGCATGGGATAAAACATACCCTGCATTGCTTTCTGGCTAATTCGGGGTCTCTAACCATGTGCTTGTTATCAAGCACTGAGTCTGAGCCAAGCACTGGTGCGTGTTTGACATTCTTCAGCTCAGCTAACCCATGAGGCCATGCCACTACCTTCCACATGAAGACACCAAGAATGGTCAAGCTTTCCCAGGTCCCACAATTAGTAATGACAGGACTGGCGTTCATTGGAGGTCTCCCTTGGCATGCTCATTTATTTACCAAATATTTATTGAGCTGATACGTTATGACAACTTCAGAAACAACAGAGCAAGTCAGTATGAACAACTTCACCCTTTCTGAGATGGGTGCTCACATTCTGGGTGTTGTCTAAGTTTGACATGATCACATCTCCTGCTAAGTTGAGTCTTCCAGCTCTGAGGCCGGCTTCTCTGGGAGGCATATCCACACTGGTGGGATGTCACAGGGAGTTGGTTACAATCATGGGGCTTATTTCCTAGACTTCTAACCTGTGAGTGGGTTTAAACAATTTGGAGGCTGTTTGCAAATGTACTGAAAATTTTAGCTGGATAAAAATGGAGTCATTGCAACATATTCCCAAAACATTTCTTTTCTGTCTTATCCCTTCTATGTTCATCTGATACTGAGTTTTCGGACGTTGTGAGCCACTGCCTCTTTTATTTTTATTATTGTTTAACCACAATGAGTAACGTAAATTTTATTGGAATAATAATTCATAGCACAGTGGTTTTCCCATTGGAAGGATTTTATCTTCTTATTTTTTTTAAAGATAAGCACCCGCAAGGAAGAGTAGGCAGTGGAACATTTCCCCTTAAGATTTTGCCCATGGTCCACACTGTGGGTTCACACTGGGGGTCACATTCTCAATGAGCCTAGGTAAAATTTCCTCCACTTAATGTTCTTGCTCATTGGTTATTATTTGGAAGAATAATGATGAGGATTTGAGAGGTCTTTCAGATGGAACTTAAGAACTCATATTTAATATTTATGGTGTAGAAAGCCCTAAATTGGAGTTTCCAAAGTTAGGGTGTAAGGGAATGTAGAAACTGATTCTGGGCATTGTTCAGCCTGATATAAATCAAATTGGATGCTTTTCTTTAATTGCACATTTCATCAGAATGCAGGCAGAACTCAGAATAATAATGTGTCTGCTTTACCCTACTTGCTGACTTGAACAATGCATTTCATTTACTTTAAATATTCTAAGATTCAGTGCTTGGACTTGATACTCACTTAGGCTGCACATTACCTCACTCAGCATGTGTCTGATGTCCAGGCATGCAAATCATAGGCTCAAATCCTGGGTCATCGACTGAAAAGCCCTATGACTGCCCCATCACCTGTGCCTCAGTTTCTTCATCTGTCAAGTGAGGATTGTAGCCACATCACAGTCACAGGGTTGTGAAGATTGAAGGAGATAATTTACAGGAGGTGCCTGTACCATGCCAGCCCTACACAGATCCTACTCAAACCGCTATTATTATTGCTTTAGTGACTGTTAGCTGGGGAGATTAGATTTACAAACAGCAGAGAAGTGACCACAAGATACTGTGTGTGAGAGGGACTGATCAGTGTGAACAGGAACGTTTGGAAAACAAGTTCTTAGAGAAGTTGAAGTTAGTGAAAGAACTGGAGGAATAGATGAGATTTCAACAGCAGGGGTATAGGGACAAAGTGAACTCAGGCCCAACCATGGGTGGAACCCAGGTGAGGTCAGAAGACTGTGTATATTGCCATCTGCATTGCGATTGGCTGACATGTCTAAATGTGTGTTTTTCTTGTTTCTTGAGTCACATGGTCCCCACCCTCCCTGCATGTTGAACATGTCTTTATGTTCATTTGTCTGGATGCAGGGATCTAGGTTCAAAAAAAGCGCTGCCTATTGGTAGCCTGCCACAGGCTGGTGAGTGGGTCAGTCAGAGGGGCAGGGGACGACGACCTTCTGTGAATGGAGAAGGGGCACACAGTGTGGAGAGGGGACAGAACTCTATGCCAGCGTGGGAGCCGGGGTGCTGTCTTTAGAACCTGTTTGTTATTCATAGAGGAAAGCAGAATTTCGCAGAAATAAGATAAATGTTCCATGCAATTGCACACGTTTTCTTGTCAAATTAAAAACATGAACGGTGTAGCAGCAGCCTAAATATTTCTTGCTTGTTTTGCCACCTCCAGCAAAAAGAAGGAAAAAAAAGTGAAGATGGGATGAAAAGGGAACAAAAAAAATCTCAACACAGGTGAGGCTAGGCTTGTTGGCTTCACAAATCAACAGATTCTGTGCATGTGCAGTGTGGAAGGCTGCCAGGAAAGGTGTGAGAGAGGCTGAGATCGTTTTTAAAAATCATTTGTCGCTGCTTCTGAGAACATTTTGATGCTATTTGCTTGTGTTATGCTGTTGGAGGTGAGAAAACTGTGATGGCTTCGACTAGCACCTGGCACTGCACCCATCCAGAACTTCTGCAGCCCCAGTGAAGTAGAAATGGCAGGTCTCATCCTGAAACAGACCAGATGCAAGCATCCTTTCCTGGAGGGGACATTGGGAGACTAGAAAAGGACTGTTTGCAAATTGTTCTTTTCTCTCAACTCAGTCGTGCACATTAGACATGTATCCATTAAAGTTCTGTCAAGATATTTTAAGCAAAAAGGGCACCAAGGACCCACAGCATTGTTGGCAGAATTGAGAGGAGTGGGAGCTATGGCGGGGGGTTGTGTTGTTTTCTGGAAATCAGGAAACTAAAGGAAACTGCTGAGGAAGCCGTCACTGCCTACAGCCTGAAATGAGAGGCTGGAAGTGGCCTTGGGGGCCAGAAAGTCCCTGTAGTTACAGGAGAAATAATGATTGATGCTTATCTTCTGCCTTCCAGATCTCATGTGAACACCTGTTGTAGGTGGAGTCCAAACCAGATGCTTGCTGGAAAGGGATTCAGGAAATTGTAGTTCTAGGCTTCCAAACTCTGAGATAACCAAGGACAATTGCTGGAGGGGAGGGTAGTGCTGAATGTTGCCAGACAGTAGCAGGCGTGGTCCCCAGGGTATCCAGCATTCCTACCCACATCCTGCCCTTATTTAAGTTCCAAACAGTAACCACAGAAACATCATCATGCTTCTTCATTCAAAAGCAGATATGCTCACCTTCACCCTAAAAGAAAGAATCAAGGTCATCTATCTTTGGGTGACAGTCATCCTCTTTGTTCAGTAAAAATCACCGTCAGATAGACTGTGGCCTAAAGACTAAACTCTCAGGTTAGTCATAATCAATACTCCTTATACAAAATAGTAGGAGCTGAGGAAAGTAGGAAAAGGGGATACTGGTTCATATATATATATATATATATATATATATATCCAAACCCCCCAGAATTTATTTATAAAAAACTGTATATTTATTCTTAAATGTTTAAACTTCAGTTACCTTCAAAGTACTCTCTGTTTGATGCAATACATCTATCAAGACACTTTGTCCACTGCTTAAAACACTTTTTGAACTCATCAATTTTGATACCTTTTAGTGTTTCTGCCATTTTTTGTTTCACCTCTTCCACATAGGCAAAACGTTTCTCTTTGAGGACTTTTTTCATCTGGGATATAAAAAAAAGTTGCTCAGTACGAGATCAGGTGAATGTGGAGGGTGAAGCATGGAGGCCATACCATTTTTGATCAAAAACTGTTTAACACTCAGAGCAATGTGGGTAAATACACTTGTAAATCCCCCATCATGAAATGGCCACATGCCATGAAAGAATCTCCACACACACACACACAAAATCACTGAAGTCCAATGCAGCCTCTCACAACAATGCTAGCTGGTACACAGATGCTGATGGGTTCCTATAACACTTACCTAGTGGAGGAACCCTGTATTATAAGAAGCCCAACCTCCAGAAAATAATTTTGGTGTCCTCCCCTCCCCGTACAAACATACATAGCAAATCAAACAAGAAAGGACGTGTAGGTACCAAAATTCTCATTTCTACAAAAGGTCTCAAGGCCTTTGTGATGGTTAACTGCAAGTGTCAACTTGACTGGATTGAGGGAGGCCTAGATGGCTGGTGAAGCCTTGTTTCTGGGTGTCAGTGGACTGAGAGAGGAAGACCTGCCCTCAACGTAGGCATACACCATCCTATTGGCTGGGTACCTGGTTGGGACAAATGTGTGCGCAGGAGGGAATTCACGCAGTCCTGTTTGATATTTAAATTCCTCCTTCCACTTTAGCCCATGCACTTGCCACGCTCAGCAATCTCTCAGCCATTGTGGTTCCACTTAGAACCACCCTCATTTCTGAAGGGACTGAGCTCTCAGTGGTCTTGCCTGTGTTGAGTTTGCTGTGGTTTTCCACACGGATGTCCTAAGAAGAAGCTCAGAGCATCTCTGAGTTTCTGCTGTCCTCTTCCCTCCCCATTGCGGTAGCCATATTCTTCTTATGGAGTCACCCAGTGGCTATGGCCAGCACAGGAAGTCCTTCTTTGCCTTGGGAAGCACCAGAAGTCTCAGATTCTCATGCTACACCTTACTTGCCAGCACTGTTCCGTTGGAAACCAAGGCCACTCATCTACAAGTTGAAAGCTGCTGAGATGAGAGGTAAACTTTGGTGAGTGGCTTGTTAAGTGCAGTAGTGAGAGGAGCCACCCCTCCTTCTCAGACCCATGGACTCTGGTGAGGGGGGAGACAGCACCACGTGTGGGTTACTGATCCAGAGTCTACACTGCATCTTATAGATACAGACTTCAGCTTGCCAAGGTGTTGCTTCCCAGGGGCCCCATCACTGAGCCTTCAAAAGACCATTGCTCACTCTAGCTGCTAATATGACTTATGATAGAGCTATAGTAATCAAGTCAGGGTGACATTGGCGGAAAGACAGACACATAATCAATCAATGGAAAACAATAGGGAGTTCAGTAGTTAGAGCCACACAAATAGGGCCGGGCTAATTTTTGGCAAAGATGCAAAAACAGTTCAAAGGAAGAAGGACAGCCTTTCAAGAAATGATGCTAGTGTAACTGGACATCCATCTGCAAAAAATAAAAGAAAGAAAAATAACAACAACAACAAGAGAGCCTTGATGCAGACCTCACACCTTACACACACACACACACACACACATACACACACACACACACACAATTGATCATACATTAATGTAAAAATAAATCCATATGACTTCTGAAAAAAAACAGAATAAAATCTTTGGGATCAAGGGCTTGTACAGTTTTTAGACTTGACACCCAAAGCACAATCCATGGAAGAAAAAATGGCTGTATTAGACCTCATCAAAATTAAAAATATTTCCTCTGGGAAAGCACATGTGAAGAAGATGAAAAGAGAAGCCATGGACTGAGAGAAGCTATTTACAAACTGTATCTCCAATAAAGGATTCTTAACAGAATAGCTAAGGAATTCTCAAAACTCAAAAGTAAAACAAGCAGACAAAAAAAAAAAAAAAACCCACTATACAATCCAGTTGGAAAATAGACAAAAGACACAAAGAGATATTTCAGCAAAGAGGATATACAGCTGGCAAGTAAGTGTATGGAAGATGTTTAGCAGCATTACCCATAATGAGAGTGTACATGAAAACCACAGTGAGAAACCACTACATGCCTATAAGAATGACTAAAGTAAAGAAATAGACAATACTAAGTGCTGATGGGAATGGAGAGAAACTGGGCCACTCATGCATTGCTGGTGGGACTCTGAAATGGTACAGACACTCTGGAAAGCAGTTTGGCACTTCTCATAAAACTAAATATGCAGTTACTATACCAGACTGCATGACAGTTGTGCCCTTGGATATTTATCCCAGAGAAATAAAAATGTGCTCACACAAAACCCTGTACCTCAATATTTACAGCCAATTTATTTATAATAACCTCTAACTAGAAACAAGCTGTGTGTCTTTTAGTGGGTGAATGGTTAAGCAAATTGTGACATGTCATGCCATGGAATACTACTTGGCAATGAAAATGAATGGATTACAGATACACATAAACTTGATTGAGTCTACTGGGAATTAGGAGTGAAGAAAGCCAGGACTAAAAGGTTGCATACTTTTGTATGTATGCTTCCATTTAGGTAACATTGTTGAAATGACAAATTTATAAAAATGAAGAACAGACTGGTGATTGCCAGATGTTAAGGAAGAGAGTGGGGTGAGAGGTGGGTGTGGTGAAGGCTCTGTTCTCTGACTGTGGCAATGGATGTGTGAACCCGCACATGGGATGTAATCGCATAGAAATAAAACACACACACACACACACACACATGTATAAGCAAACTGATGGAAGTCTGAATAAAATGAATGGGTTGTTTCAACGTCACTTTCCTGGTTGTGATGTTCCTTCTAGGGCTGCAGGTTTTACCACTAGGGGAAATGGATAAAAGTTACGTGGGCTCTCTGCATTTTTTTCTCCCAACTGCCTAGGAATCTACACTTATCTCAAAATAAAACATTTAAAGAAAAGGGTGGTGAGGAAGGTGGTAAGATCAGGAAACCTCCGAGTGGCCCCAGTGAGTTAATTCTGCTGTAAAATGAGAACCTTGGGCAGAAGCAATGTTTCAGGAGATGTTAGCTTGCTGGGTGGATGGATGAACACGTGGGGCTCATATCTGTGTCCCCCAGTGTGTGCCAGAATCTGTGCTCAATCTTGTTTGCAGATGAATCTTGTTGGTCTGCACTGAGTTTTAAATTTGCTGTTAAGTTTTTAAAAATCATTTGCCAAAATAAGTAAAATATGTTTTTAAAGGTAAAGGGTAAATAAAATGAATGTGTCTATACAAAGGTTATTGATTAATATATGATCATTTTCTATCTTGCTACCTTAATGCATCACCTTATTCTTTGCATTCCTTTCTTGGATATTCTTTGAAGTGAAAAGTTTTACGAGAAACTAATAGCATGACTGGTGGGAATATAAATTCGTATACCTCTCTTGGGAGGTAACATGGCAATGTGAATTTAATAAATCTGAAAATAACAAGAAAAAACTCTTCGTCTGGCAATCCAACTTCTATGAATTTATTCTAAGAAAATAATTGGACAAGTGTGCATAGATGTATGTGCAAGATTTTTAACTAGCATTGTTTATAATAGTGAAAAATGGAAATAAGCAAAATGTCTCAAACAAAAACAAGTCAGTTAAACAGATTGTGGTATAGTGAAACAGTTGAAAAGAAAATAGCCATTCAAAATGATACTGTGATTTTGTATTTTCCAAAGTGAGAGGTTGTTCCAGACATGTATGCTGCAAGAAACCAGAGTTATTTGTAAAATATAAGACAATGAGCCCAGAGTCACTGGAGGCACCTAAGACCTATAGATGGATCCTTCTGGGTGACTGAGGGAAGGCTGTTTGCAAAGCATGTGCAGAGGGGAAGCGCGCATGGGGCACTGAAGTTGTGACACACATATACCCGCCAGGGACTGGGGGAGGCTTCACCTCTCGGCCAGGTGGGAAGTCCCTGTACCTGGATCAGGTGGGCCGAATGGAAAGCATGAGGGGGGTAGGAAGGGCAGAGGTCTAAGTGCCTGGTGATGGAGACAAGGGGCCAGGACAGCAGTGAGAGGCCAGTACTCCTCTTGGTGAGGATGGCATCGAGGTTCATTTAGAGGCAAAGGTAAGGACAACTCTATTCCTGGGCTTCCCAAAGTTTGCGGGTCCTCGGGTCCTGGTCTCATGGAGTAACTCAGCAGGAGACTCAAGATTGCCGAAGACATAGTGGGGAGGGGGGCCCAAATCTGATCAAGATTGTGGGTGTGGGTTTCCACAAGCATTAAAAACAGGGCATCCTCTGTAAGGCAAAAGGCCTAAGCCTTCACTGTACTAATCTGTGTGTGAGAGATTTTAGCTAATTATGTATTTTTTTAAAAAATGTGTCCCTTTGAGTATTTGTAATTCTTTTCCATAATGATTACTTACACACATAAAAATATTAAAGTCTCCTGAGTGATTGCATTATGGGGAATTTTAATTTTGTTGTCTTCTATAATTTCCAATTTTTAATATGTTTATTGCAAGGAAAATCTGAATTAAAAACAGCAACAATTATTAAATATGATTAAGGAAGACAAGCTAATTCTGAGTGCAGAATGACCTGTGTCGCCAACGTCTGGCTGAGTTGGTCCCAGGTGTGGGCAGAGTATTCACAGGGGGACACTTAAGAAGAGCCAGGATCGGCATCCATTCCTAGGAGGTGGACATTTAGTTAACTCAAAAAGGGATTGTCCCTGAGTTCTTTGAGGGCAATGATCATGCCTCTCTAATTTACCACTCGGTCCCCATTATGGGTCTCAGTTCCTGGCTCTCCAAAATATTAATATTTGTTGAGTGTTTAAAATAAACTGATGTCGCTCACTTGGGAAGGATTTCTGCCGGCCTGCTCTTTGCCGGACATGGTTCTTTGTGCTTAGGAAGCAGCTGTGAATAGGAGAGCCATCGTCCGGGCGTCTGGTAGAGAATAAAGAGGTCAAAAGGAGCAGGAGGCTGGAGAAGAAATGACCAGGGGCATGAAAGAGCCGGCAGTCCTGTGGGGCCGCAGCGGGAGAAGACTTTCTGGAGAGGAAATATGCAAACCAAGCCACTGTGATCAGTCACAAGCAGACATGGGATGACCTTGGAGGGGCACATTCCAGGGAGAGCAAAGAGCCTCCAGGCAGAAACACACTTCAGGGCCAAGGAACAGAGAGCACTGGTGGCCTCTGAGCCTGGAGTGAGGGAATGGAGGTGGGACTTGGTCCTGTTGGGTTTTGACAGCTACAGCAAAGAGCTGGATTTTATTCTAGGTGTTAGGGGAAGTTGTTAGAGGTTTTCAAAAAAACTTTGGATTTTACAATAGATTTAGATTTATAGAAAAATGGCAAATACATTACAAAGAGTTGCCACTTACCCTTCACCCCATTTTCCCTGCTAACCTCCTAACTGTCTGTGGTGCGTTTGTCACTATTCAGAAACTAACAGAGGTATCAGTAAAACTCCAGGCCTTATTCTGACTTAGTTTGTTTTCATTAATGTCCCTTTTCTGTTTCTGGACCCCACCCAGGGCACGACCTTGCATTCAGTCAACATACCCAGCTAGAACCCTCCAGGCTGTGATGGTGTCTCCAGCTTTCCTTGTCTTTGATGACCTTGATAGTTTCTAGGAGTCCTGGTCAGGTGTCCTTCAGTTGGGATTTGACTGATGTTTTTCTCATGGTCACACTGGGGTGATGAGTGATTAGGGAGAGGACCACAGAGATGAGGAGCCCTTCTGAGTATACTGGGGGTATGCTGTCAACATGCCATCACTGATGATGGGAGCCTTGGCCGCCTGGGCAAATACTGGAGGAACTTAATATGGAAGGTGGTCTGGTTTGTTACATCCTTTTGAAAGGCCATTGGGGCCAAGTGAACTGGGTAATAGGAGTAGAAGCTTAGTATTAATAGGATGTAATAGGATGAAAGCAAAGCTGTGTTGGGTGACAGTGGGTGGCCAGCTGGATCTCAGAGGCAGATTCCCACAGAGGTGTGTGCATGGGAGTTAGGCTGTAGGAGTCTGTATTTTATCTCAGTAGATTGCCAGGATGGAGTCTGTACTTTGTCTCAGTAGATCACAAACACTGGCTTCAGAGTTCTGCCTAAAAATAGAGCTTGACAAAAACAAAACAAAATAAAAGCAACAACAACAAAAACCGACCCTAAAAATGAGTTTCCTGTGATGGAAGGGGAGACATTGAGCCCAGAGTCTCTGGAGGTGCCCAAGACCCACAAAAGGATCCTTCTGGGTGCCTGAGAGCAGTCTGTCTGCAAAGCACATTATGGGCATGGTGGGGGCGAGTGTGCATCGGGCACTGAAAGTCTGACCCATACACATGGGACAGGGACTGGGGGAGGCTCTGCCCCTTGGCCAGGTGGGAAGCCCCTGTACCTGGATCAGGTGGGCAGAGTGGAAAGTGTGAGGAGAACAGGAAGGGCAGAGGTCTAAGTGCCTGGTGATAGAGACTAGGGACCAGGACAGAAGTGAGTAGCCAGAACCCCTCTTGGCAAGGACAGTATTGACGTCCATTTAGAGGCAAAGGTGGGTTGACCCTATGCCTGAGCTTCCCAGAGTTTGTGTGTCCTCGGGTCCTGTTCTCATGGAGTAACTCAGCAGGAGACTCAAGAATATGGAAGACTTGATGAGGAGGGAGGCCCAAGTCTGATTGGAGTTTGGCCACTGGTGAGCTGCTGTGGTCCCTGAATTGACCATGAACAACTGTTTTCTGGACCCAGGTTTCTTTCTGCTTGAGGGTTTTTGGGATGTGGCAGTAGACAGAGCAGGATAATGACAGCCAATGATTGTCCAAGAGGAAATCTTCTTTAGTATTTAATATGCAATGACAACTGCTTGCTGTAGGGCACCTTCTCCTTATAAGCTGAGTGGGGTTTATTTGCTGGGAAGCTCCAATTTTGTAATGAGATCATTATGATCCTGGCCTCCTCAGAAGGACCCTTCACATCCAAGCAAGTCCCTTCTCCGAGTTCTTCCCAACTCTTCCAGCAGGAATTTAGTTCTCACAAGTCTCAAAGGAGTGTCCACACCCATGCCTTCCCTGTTCCTGACCCTAATCTCACTCCTCCTGACAAAGTTGTCCAGTCCTTCCAGAATTCATCATGATGCCCTCCCTTCACAAGTGGAAAGTTGAACGCCTGCTGTGTTCACACACTGGGTTCTGTCCCTTCAGAAAAATCTGGGGCC
Source organism: Tarsius wallacei (assembly GCA_963574415.1). NCBI lineage: Eukaryota > Metazoa > Chordata > Mammalia > Primates > Tarsiidae > Tarsius > Tarsius wallacei. Next base: position 1,585 of record CAUYQG010028108.1, on the reverse strand, counting down.
TTGTTTCAGCTCACGCGGAGCTCACAGTCTTGTGCTGGTTTTCAGACCAACTGAGTCAGAAACAGCTGGGTGCTTGTGCACAGGCAGAATGTTCTGGGCCCCACCTCAGATCTCCTGAATCACATCTTTGGAAGCAGAACATTCTTCCTTTAACACACAAGCCCCCGGCTGGGTTGAGGGGCTCCCCTCCTGCTGAATTCCTAAAGTGCTTTGTGATTTAGCTGCCCTTTGATGGTTGAGTTTATGTGCAGACCACTAGGTGCCCAAATTCAATGAAGTTTCTGGGTGTGTCTGAGAGGGTGTTTCCAGATGAGATTAGCATGTGAGTCAGTGAACTCTCAGGGTGGGCAGGCCTCATCCAATCCACTGAGGGCCTGGGCAGAACAAAAGGTGGAGGAAGGAGGATGTCACCCTTTCTCTCCTGCCTGCCTGTTGAGCCTGGACATCTCATCTCATCTCCTGCTGTCAGGACAGGATTTACATCCCCCAACCCCCACCATTCTCAGGGGTTTGAACTCTGAATTACACCATGGGCTCTCCTGGGTCGCCAGCCTGCAGATAGCAGACTGTGGGACTTCTCAGCCTCCATGATTGCATGAGTCAATTCCTTATAATAAACTTAAACCATCTCTCTTCTGCCCCCTCCCTCCCTCCTTCCCTCCTTCTCTCTCTCTCCTCCCTTCTCTCCTTTCTCTTCTTTCTCCTCACCTCTCTCTTCTCTCTCTCTTTCCGTCTCTCTGTCTCTCTCTCCTTCTTCTCCCTCTTCTCTCTTCTTTCTCTCCCTCTCTCCCTCCCTCCCTCTTTTCCCCCATATGTATACACACACACACACACACACACACACACACACACACACATATCCTATTGGATCTGTTTCTCTGGAGAACCCTGACTAAACAAGTTTCTTAAAGAATCTAAAATGTTATCTTCAAAGTCCTAAAAGACAAGCAATTTCAACCAAGGATAACCTACCCAGCCAAGCTAAGTTTCATCAGTGAGGGAGAATTGAAATCCTTCCCTGATATCCAATCCCTAAGAGCCTATGCTGCCACCAGACCACCTCTACAAGAAACACTTAAGGAAGCATTGAACACAGAAGAAAAGGAAAAAAGAACAACAACGTTCTTCACAAGAGTACAGGCAAAAGAGTAAAACACACATGAGCCAACTTCAAAGCCAAAGAAAGACATCACACAAACAGGAAGAACAACACAGCTCTGTAAGAACATCATGACAGGGATCAACTCCCACATTTCAATAATTACTTTGAATGTGAATGGACTAAATGCACCACTGAAAAGACATAGAATGGCAAAATGGATAAAATATCACCAGGCAACAATTTATAGCCTCCAAGAGACACACCTCACTAGAAAGGACACTTACAGACTCAAAGTAAGAGGATGGGAAACAAATTTTCAAGCAAACGGAACGCAAAAGAAAGGCGGGGTTGTGATCTTAGTCTCAGACAAAATACCCCTTAAGCTATCAAAAAAGATACAGAAGGCTACTACATAATGATAAAAGGTTCAATCCATCAACAAGAAATATCCATCCTAAACATATATGCACCCAACATAGGAGC
>CAUYQG010028106.1:0-13694 GCA_963574415.1 Tarsius wallacei | reverse complement strand
AACCCTTGAAAATGAAGGACATACCCTCATGGAAATTGGAACTGGCATCCAATTCCTGAACAGAACCCGAAACCCACAGGCCATAAGAGATAAGATAGACAAGTGGGACCTCATTAAACTAACAAGCTTTTGCAAAGCCAAAGAAACCGTCAAGAGAGCAGGGAGACAGCCTACAGACTGGGAAAAAGTATTTGCCAACTCCAGGTCAGACAAGGGCTTAACATCCTGGATCTACAGGGAACTCAAACGCACAGAAAAGAAAAAAAAAACAACCCCATTATAAAATGGGCCAAGGATATGAACAGACACTTCTCAAAGGAAGACATCTGAGCAGCCAACAGACACATGAAGTGTTCAACCTCAGTAATCATCAGGGAGATGCAAATCAAAACCACACTGAGATACCACGTAACTCCAGTCAGAATGGCAATTATCAATAACTCAAAAAATAACAGTTGCTGGAGAGGGTGTGGCGAAAAGGGAACACTTCTACACTGTTGATGGGAGTATAAACTAGTGTAACCTCTGTGGAAAGCAGTGTGGCGATTCCTAAAAGCTCTAAACACCAACCTCCCATATGACCCCGTAATCCCCCTACTGGGAATATACCCTGAAGAACACAAATCACCCTATAAAAAAGATACCTGCACACGTATGCTTATTGCAGCATTGTTCACAATAGCAAGAACCTGGAAGCAACCATGCTGTCCATCAGAAGAGGACTGGATTAAAAAAATGTGGTACATATACACAATGGAATACTATGCAGCCATAAAAAAGAATGAAATCATGAATTTCGCAGCAAACTGGATGGAACTAGAGTCTATAATACTGAGTGACCTCTCACAGAAACAAAAAACTGAGTACCACATGTTCTCACTCATATAATAGACCTTGATCATCTAACGTATTACCACAAGAAAATGACTGATAGTGGTGGGAAACTATCATGAGGTCTTATAAAGTCTTTTCTTTATTTGTTTTCTGTTAGCTTTTGGATTGATGTATGTGTGTGTTTTCAAGTTTGCTGTTGTGATGTATTCTCTGTTGATTCTGTGTTCTGCTGTTCTCTTCAAAAGTGTGTGGCAATTATTTTTTTTTCTTTCTTCTGTGCTTAATACCTTTTTAAGCATCTCCTGTAGAGCTGGTCTGGAAGCTACATAATCTCTTAGGGATTGGATGTCTGGGAAGGATTTTAATTCTCCATCATTGATAAAGCTGAGCTTGAATGGGTAGGGAATTCTTGGTTGAAATTGTGTTTGAGGTCTTTGAATATTGAACTCCAGTGCCATCTAACTTGTAGTGTTTCTGCTGATAGGTCTGCTGCTATTCTGATTGTTTTTCCCCAGTAGGTAGTCTGATCTTTCTCTCTTGTTGCCTTTAGGATTTTTTCTTTTGTGCCTACTTTGTGTAGGCAAGTTGCTATGTGTATAGGCATTGGTCTTCTCATCTGATGTCTTATGAGGGTTCTCTGTATCTCTTGTGTTTGGATGAAAACATCTCTGATGAGATGGGGAAAGTTTTCTTGGATGAACTCCTGGAAAACTTGCTCCAAGGTGTTTTTCATTTCCCTTTCTTCTTCTGGGATACCAATCAGGTGAAGATTCAGCCTTTTGATGTAATTGCACATCTCTTGGAATCTTTGTTCTTTCTTTCTGAGTTTTCTTTCAATATTTTGGTCTTCAAGTTCTGAGATTCTTTCTTCTGTTTGATTGATTCTACTTTTCATGCTTGTCATCTTGTTATTTATTTCCTGGATGAAATTTTATCAGCCAAAATCTCTGTTACAAGTTCTTTCAGTGTTGTACCTTGTCTTTCTTGAGTATTATTCACTCTTTCCATCCATTCTCTAATCCCTGTTATATTCTGGGGCCAGTCATTGGTAACTTCCATTGTTTGGGCTCTGATGTCTGATTTTTCAGGCATTTCCTCTTTGTTACACTGGAAATTACTTGTGTTCTTCCACTGATTTTTTTTCCGCTCATTTGTGACAGACCTCTTTCTTTTCTCTTTAGTTCCATTATTCAATGGCAGTGGGAGAGGCTTTCACTTCTGATGTTTGCTCAGCCTTTTGTACTTCCCTGATCAGGGCTCAGAATTTGTTCTATTTTGAAACAGGCCTGTGGGTGGGAAGCTTTGCTGACTCTTGTAGTTTTGAGAGTCAAATAAGGTAGAGGATGGGGAGTTAGAATTCAGAAACTACTTGCAAACCACAATGTTCACTGATTGTGGTGTGGGTTCCCTGAGACCCACTCCCCACCACCAGTCTATATGATGATGCACTGTGTACATGTGTACCCCCACTGATCTCTTTGAAGGTCTTCCTTGTCCTTTTCTGGCCACACCCTTTGTCCTGTGGCTGAATCAGAGTAGGGGGTGGGGTGCCTGAGACTCAGCATTTGTTCTGTCCCTCTGGAGTTTGTGCTTTCAGGATATTCCCTCTGGGTCATGATCAACGCCTGAGTAGTTAATCCACTGGTCACAGAGATTGGAATCTGTTCCTCTGTGGTGAGCAAGCCAGAACACTCTAATATTATTTGAATATTAAGTATTTGCAGATGTAATCAAGTTAAGGTAAAGTCATACTTGAGTAGGGTGGGCCTTAATCCAATGACAGCTGTCATAAGAAGGGAGAAATTTGGACACAGAGACATACACAGGAAAGATGGCCAGGTAAAGATAGAGGCAGAGATTGAAGTAATGCATTCATAAGTCAAGGATGCCAAGGAATGCTGCCACTACCAAATGATAGGAAGGACTTTCCCTTAGAAATTCAGGGAAAGCGTGACCCTGACAACACAATTTGATAATGAACTCTTAGCCTCTCAAACTGTGAGACAATAGATTTCTGTTGCTTTAAGCCACTCAGTTTGTGGTACTGTGTTATGAAAGCTACAGAAAACTAATACAAGCTGCCTATCTTGACTTCCCATTTGGAGGCAGAGGTCCAGGTTTCTTTGATCTCTTCTCTTATGTCAGTATTATTCCCCAGTCAGCCAATAAGTCACCCTCTGTGGCAGGAAGAATCTGGGCAGCTTGGACCCAAAGCTCTGGAAGCAGTAGATGGCATGATGTAAGCTACTTCCTAGTATTCATTCATTCAGTCAGTGTGTCCTCATGGAAAGCACTAGTGACCCAAAGATTCATAAAGTTTGGGACCTGACTTCTAGAAGTTTAAGGAAGAAAGCAGAAATAAGGCAGCAAGTACAAGTCAGAAAGGAGTCCTATCTATAATGGGAGGAGCATGATGAAAGAGGATATATACACATGAGGTTAATCAGGAAAGCCAAGTTCTTCTATGGGGGATTGAGGTGTGACTTGAGCTTAAATCAATGTTGGTAAGCCGAGGGAACATGGTTCAGGAATGTCAACCCAAAGTTCAAGAGTGATGCATCGCTGAAGCCCAAGCAATTGTGGATTTTTTTCCCTAAGCTCCTCTGGAAGTGGCAACAGCGACAAAGGTGGGTCCAAGTGCCCATTAAGAAGCAACATGGATCTCACATCAGCCTGTGTGCAGGGCTGTGGCTCCTCTGAGAGTCACACTCCTGCTCCTCTTCCACGAGCCCCACCTCACAGGCATCCTAGTCATCAGCAAATCCTAACAGGGAGAGATTTGGACTAGCATAGCTCCTGGTCTCCTCTCCCTTGGAGAGGAAAGCATGGTGGTGATAGAGTGAATGTCATACTATCAGCAGTGTACACCAGTTGGTCATCTCAGCATTGAACCTCCAAGTTGAGATGAGGGCCGTCTCCAACTTAAACTTGGCAAGATACAGCTGCATCTTGTAACTTCTTATTCATGTACATCATCTCTTTAAAGTGGGAGACACCGAAATCAACATTAATTATCTCTGTATGATGTTCTTTTTCTAGTTCAGATACAAACCTTCCTCAATATTCTGTAACTTAATCCTGAAATACAGGGTTAACACCATTGCCATACCTTATTTTGGGTACTAAAATAGTGGAAAAGGAGGAGAAGCAAAATAATGTATTAATCAAATGTTATTGCGCATATTTTCTTCTGCAGTATGGTTAACTACTGCAATCTTTGTTTCTATGCCTGGTTGATTTTCATAACGTCCTTTTTCTATTATCCCTCCAATGTCCACTTTGTCTTTGGCTGCCTCCTCAACTGACCATAGATTTTTATAAGGTCAGATGACTTAAACCTTCATTCCCTAATGGGGCTGGGTCATTAGTGCTCCTGCCTCTGTTGGTTTGATGTAGTTGTTTATGAACATTTACCAGTGGACATGGGGGACCACAGTGTGCTGGGAGTGCCTGGGCTTTGGGCACACTTCCCCTCTAACAGTGTTTTGGGCCCTTCTACTGGTCAGGAACAGTCATCACAGCCAGAACAGGAACCCCTTTCCTAGTCTGTGGGTTCAGAGGAGAGACCAAAATACCAAATGTCCAGGCTCAGCTTCCAGTTCAATGTACCTTTGTTGTTTTCTTGCTACACTCATGGTCTTCTTAGGAACTAACACCACTAGGCCAACGAAGCCCAGAATCATGAGGACAGATAGAAGTTTTGCTAGTGTATGAGTTTAGGTAATGGAGAAAAGAGCCTCTACTACATACATTCCTTAGTTTCCAAGCCCATAGATTTTTTAGCCAATGGAGCAATAACATCATTTATTGAGCATTGGCTTTTGTGGATTGAAGTATCCCTCCTATAAATGATATGATGTCCTAGATCTTAGTACCTATGAATGTGACTTTATTTGCAGGTGTCATCAAGTTAGCATGAGATCATTAAGCTAACCCCTGGTCCCATATGACTGCTGTCTTTTTAAAAAGGGGAAGCTTAGACACAAAGATATGCACAGAGGAAAGACACAGGGAGAAGACCATATGGAGATTGGAGTGATGTTGCCACAAGCCAAGGAATGCTGGGGCTATCAGCAGCTGGAAGAAAGAAGGAAGGGTCCCTCCCCTAAAGGTTTCAGAGGGAGTGCCAACACCCTGATTTTAGACATTTAGCTTCCAGAACTGTGAGGGAGTAAATTTTAGTTGTTCTGAGCCACTCAGGTTGTGATTCTTTGTTGCCACAGCCCTGGGACAATGCCACAGAAGTAATACCACAGGGAAGGTCATGACAGTGAGCAAGGTGCTCTGTAGGTCCTCCAACAGTGGTCTGGACAGAAGCAAGAAGTGCAGACATGTCATGTCTAGAGAAAATGTTCCTTGGGAGGACAAACCACTGCTCCTTCTGGATGGAAATGTTCCAACTCAATCCCCTGCCACTACTTTGGCTGGTTCCCCAAAGAATTGTACCATGGAAGTATTCTTATGGGAAAGAGGCAGACAGGGGAGCCAGAGACAGAGATGGAGAAGTGAGGCTGGAAGCAGACTTTAGGGTAATGTTGGGCCAAGAGCCATGGAATGTGGATGACCCCAGAAGGTGAAAAAGGAAAGAAAATGGCTTCTTTCCTGGATCCCCTAGAAGGAAACAGCTTCTCCCCCTACACCTTGATTTTATCCCAGTGAGACTCATTTTGGACATTTGATCTCAGAACTGTAAAAAGAATAAATGTGTGTTGTTTCCCAGCAGCAACAGGAAACTGACATGCTTCATGTTTCACAGTTAAATTTTTAATCTCCACTGGAGCCCAGCAGCAAGTCAGAAGCCGTTTATCAAAAAACAGAAGAGGGCATGTGTTGCTCTGAAATTTAAGGTTCATCTAGACCTATACAGCCACCCTCTCAACTGCAGATGCTCCAAGCACCATTATCTGCAGCCTCTTAGAGTCCAAGTGGCAGGGCCACTAACATGTCAGCTGTGGCTTATGAAAGAGCCTTCTCTTGCTCTGGACGCCACTCAAACTGGCAGCTTCTGGGTAAATAATAGGCCAGAGCACAGTGTCCAAGACCCATACTTCCTCTCCAAAACCTGAGGCCACACCCAGGATGTGTTGTTCTCGTTCTCAGTGGTGAGCACATTTGTCCCTTCCCTTGGAGGGGATGTTTTGACATATCACAGACCACTGAACCCCTAGAAACGTCACCAAGGTGTCAGGTTCCTTGGTGACTTTAGAGAACAACTTTAGAGAACACTGTTCCTAGCATCTGCTCTGCTCAGTGGAGGAGAGGAATAGGGTTGCTCCTGAGCTTACAACACACAGTCCAGCCCTGACTAAACCAGCCCTGAGGGGAGAGGCACATGGTTCAGGTTAGGAAAAGAAGAAGCAAAAGAGCCCAAAAATTGAAAACCCGACCCATCTCTGGCAACAGAACTCTCGGCACTTTAAAGTTTCCAAAGGAAGACGAGGAAGCGATTGGAGATTGATTTAGCTGCTGGAGTGTGTGTCCCAGTTTTGACTGGGAAAATGTTTGAAACCTCCTCCTTGACTTTGAAGATTTCCAGAGAGGGGAAGCCCCGCACCTCCTACGCATGGTGTCTGGCAGCTGGCCCCCTAACTTCACTCCTCTTTCAAGTCCTTGCAAACAAGAATCTGGCTCCCCCCATCACGTTTCCTATTTTACACGAGTAAACATCTTTTAATTGAAACTCCTGGGCATTTAACATTATTTATAACTCCACAAATTAAAAGCCTTGTGGAACTCTGGTTACATCTCATAACTGGTGATTCCCGGACTGCTCCCTAATTATTTGGGAGATGTTGTGTAGCATCAGTAATTATAGGGTTGATTTAAAACCAAGCAATCGGAGTTGCCATTTCAAAAGGCGCTGAACAGATGATGCATATTTGGACATCAAAGTCTCCTCTCCAGAGGAGCACTATCCAGAAAGCTTCAGAAACCAAACTTCTAAGTTTTCACTTAATTGACAAGAGTCACCTGCTGAAATTTTGCCATGTCTTGCCTTGTTACTGAGTCTGGTATTGTCTCTATTACTTAGCCTCTACAGTTCACATGCATTTTCCTCAGACATCCCTTCCTCCATCCAGCAACAACCTCCTTCTTTGTGGAATTTGATGAAAGTAACATCCCAGAAGCTTTACAATGAACGAGAACCACATAGACGTGCTGACAAAAATCCTTATTCTGTGTCCCCCATTAAAATCACCGGGTGAGGTCTAGAGAAGAAGCACAGGTGAATCTGATATGACCTCCTCCAACAAAGGATTATAACCCTTTTAGGAAACATTGACTTAAATAACCCTTGATGTGCCTCTTCTGCCTGATCTTTGCTGAGGCAATGGGATCCCCAAGGTTGCTGGACACGATCATTTTGCTGTATTTGCTGTAGGCATTACCAAATGGCCACGTTGGACTTACAAGACAGGCAGCAGGAGGGGAGATGAATGTTTGAAATCAGAAAAGTCTGGGTTTGAAGCCCTACACTGCCCTACAGAACTATGTGGCTTGAGTCTCATTTTCTCTGCTCTGTCTACAGATGCTCATCTCCCTGGCAGTGCTATTTTAGTCCTTGTAAACACACCAAAAGGGAACAAAAAGCCATCAGAGTACTCACCCCGGCCCCATGGAAACTTCTACACAAGGTCCTTCTGCTGGTTCACTCCAAGGACCCTGTTTTCAGCTCTGCTGCCTGTTCTGCCTCTCTATCCCCTTCTCCTGTGCTTGAAATCTCTGTTCATTGACTTCTGCCCTGTTCAGTGCCTTGAAGAGGTAACCTAGGTTTAAGAACTTTGCAGGGCTCTGACCTCAGCACTGTGTTTCAAATGGGCCATTGGTATTAACCCATGTGCTTGGCCCACAACAAGAACAAATGAGAACATCATTCCAGAACTGCGACATTGTGACAGTCTGTGCTCTGCGTGGTAGGGGATCACAACACATCCATCAGACATGTCAATGTAATTTCTAAAATTGTAAAACTTTTAGAAAAACACAAAATAAAAACTTTTTGGGATTTGGGGCTAGGCAAAGAGTTCTTAGACTTGATCCCCAAAAGCAGAAGCACTAAAAGGAAAAAATGATAAAAATTGGGCCTCATCAAAACTAAAAATGCTTGTTCTATGAACAAAACTGTTAATGAGGGTAAAACAAGCTAAAGCCTTAGAGAAAATATTTGCAAACCACATATACAACAGCATATACAACAAAGGACTAGTATTCAGAATTTATTTTAGCAGGAGTTCTCCCTGTTGACATCCAGCACTGGCAGGTGCATATTTCAGCTTCCACAGGTCCCGGCCTCACTCCCAACAAAGGTAGAGTGCTGACTCACACTGCTTCACTGCAAATGAGTGGGCTGGAAGTTCGGCTACCTCCTTGACCCCATTGACAATCTCCCAAGTGGACCATCAACTCCCCTATCTCTGTGTCTGAATGGGCACTGCTGCCATCAGAGAGGGAGTAAGCTGAGGGCAGACTCACCCCATTTGGTTGGGTTGGGATGGAGTCAGATGCTCAGCTGACACCAGGGTGGGAAAAGTGGAGCACTTCCTAACCCCAAGTGGTACCACCTATTCATTCTCATCGATGGGGAGTAGGGTTCAGTCCCTCTGCCACCTTTCCATCAGAAGAACCAGACCACCACCTGTATCCATTGGGCAGGATTGGGGGCACCAGGGAGTGGAAGATTAACTCCACAAGGACTCACAGAAAGTACAATGGTACATGTATGTATGGCTTTCCCTGGCTAAGAGTTTTTATGCTACATTTGGTCAAATGTTATTTGCTTCAAGTGATAGAATTTTTTTTTTATTAGCTGGTAATATGGTGCAATACATTGACAGATCTTTGAATATTAAATACCTTTGCATTCCCATCATAAACTTCACTTGGTTGTGGTATATTATGTGCATATAAATATATTATACATGTGTATAATATAAATATGTGCAATATAAATTTATATAATACATTTATATGTATATATTATATATAAATGTATACATTTATATTTTATATATTGCTGGGTTTACTTAGTTAATATTTTGTGGAAGATTTCTCTGTTCATGGTTTTTTGTTCATGGGCAATATTGCTCTGTGTTTTGTTGTCATTTTTGTTTGTTTTCTTCTACTGTCTTTGGTTTCAGTGTCAAGGAAATGCTAACCTCATAATATGAATTGGAAAATATTTTCTTTTCTATTTTCTAGAAGAGATATTGAAGTATTTCAGATAACTTATCACTAAAATTATTTTACTTGGAGGTTTATTAATTGGGAATTAATTTACTTTAGTAGATATAGCATAATTTTGGTTACCTATCTTATATTGGGTATGTTTTGGTATTTTGTGATTTTCAAGAAAATGATATATTTCTTTTTTTTTTTTTTTGAGTTGGAGTCTCACTCTGTTTTACAGACTGGAGTGCAGTGGCACGCTCCCGGCCACCACCACAGCCTCGACCTGCTGGGCTCCGACATTCCTTCCGCCTCAGTCTTCCAAGTAGCCAGAACTATAGATGTGTACTACCATGCCTGGCTAATTTTTGATTTATTGTAGAGACTAGGTCTGGCCAAGTTGCACGGGTGGGTCTTGAACCCTCAGGCACAGGTAATTCACTTTCCTCGGCCTCCCAAATTTCTGGGATTACAGGCTGAGCCACCAAGTCCAGCTGGAAAATGATATATTTCATTTGGTTGTCAAGTGTGCGTATAAAGTTGTTTGCAGTATTCTTTGATTAGCCTTTTCATATCTGTGGGTTCTGTAGTGATATCCCTGTTTCACACTTAATATTGGTAGCTTGTACCTTTTGGAAATTTTCTTTTTCTGCCTTACTAGAGGCTTATCAATTTTATTTTTTCAAATAAAAATTGGCTTTATTGATTTTATCTATTGTTTTTGTGGTTCTAATTTTACTGTTTATTCATCTTCATTATTTCCTTTCTTCTACTTACTTTGAATCTTTTTCATAGCTAGTTAAAATAATTTGTGATTTCTAAATTATTTAAACTCAAAAGATATAAATGTGTATTATTTAATTTATAAGTGATCCTTAAAATTTTTCACAATCCTTTTATGTACCTTAAGATAACTGTTAACTTACATAAATACAGGCCTCTTTTATTTCTCAGAAGACTGTGTGAATGTAGCCAAATCTGGGAAGCCAAATCATAAAATCCAAGAATCAAATGTGTGCAGAATTCATAGAAATGTCTTTGCAGAATATCATATAGAAAAAACATCAATATTGAACAAAATATTTGGATTAATAACTTTAAAATTACTTTTGTGTATTAATTTTAGTGATAAAATTGGCTAATTTCTCTTTTAAAATAAGGTGAAAGTTTATATTATTGATTTTAGATTATTTATCTTTTCTTATATAAGTTTTCAACACCATAAATTTTACTCTAAGCCACTGCTTTAGCAGTTTCCCAACAATTTTAAATGTTGCACTTTCATTTTAATTAAGTTCACAATAATTTTTAAATTTTTGTGAGTCTTCCTTTGTGACCTATGGTTTATTTAAATAATATGTGCTTTAAACTGTAAGTATTTGGTGAGTTTCATGTTACTTTTCTGTTATTCATATCTTCTCTAGTTATATTATTGATGCAGAATATACTTTATGAGATTTTATTTTTTTAATTTTAATTTTTTATTTTAGATTCAGGGGATACACATGTGTATTCATTACATGGATGTATTGTATAGTAGTAAGGATTTGGTCTCAGGTGGCCCATTCCCTAGATAGTGAACATTGTGCCCTGTAGGTAATTTCTGAACCCTAGCCCCTGTCACCCCATGAGATTTTAATTTTTTATATTTATTATGACTCAGGAAATGGCTTATTTTGTATCACATGCCCCTGGAAAGTATGTTGATTCTGATGCTTGTGATAAAGTATTATATAAATGTCAATTAGATTCGGTTGAAGTTGTTTTTCCATTCTTCTAGATACTCACTTTCTGTTTAATAGCACTATCTACTCTTGATAGAAGAATATTGAAGACTCCAACTCTGTGTGAATTTGTCTATTTCTCATTTCAGTTCTGTCAGTTTTTGCTTCATGTATTTTAAATGCTATTGCTAGGTGCGTTACATTTATGATGTTATGTCTTCTTTGTAAGCTGATATTTTGTCATGCTTTGCTTCTTTTCATCTCTGGTTATTTTCCTTGTGAAATCTAATGTATCTGATATTAAAATAATCATTTAAAGCAGGATTGTAAAATCTTACTAATACAGAACTCCTTTTCCTCTCATTCCTTTATGTTATAATCATCTTACTATTATATCTACAACATTGAAATTCATAGCACATAATGGTACAATTTTGCTTTAAATTGTCAAACATAATTTAAATAGCTCAATGAGAAAATAATCTATTATACCTTCTTAAATATTTACCACGTCCATTGCCAATTCTTCATTCCTGATTTCCCAAATTTTCTTTTGGTTTTATTTTCCTTCTTTTTAAGGAGCTTCCTTTATACATTCTTTTAGGGCAAGTTTTCTGAAAACTAATTTACATTTTTCTTCATCTGAGAATAGTTTTATTTTATCATATTCTTGAAGGATATTTTAACTGTATTTACTCTTTTGGATTGTAGTTCTCTTCATCAGCACTTTAAAAATGTTTTTTTTCACTTCCCTCTGCCCTCTGTACTTTATGATGAGAAATCTAAGATTAATCAACTTGTTGTTACACCATAAGTAATACATGTATTTCCTCTGGATGCTTTCGATATTTTGTTTATTATTCTTACACTTTGGCATTTTTATTATGATTCATTTGGTTGTTAGTTTCCTCTTTTAAAATGTTTTCCTCTCTTTTCACATTAAATATATTACTCTTTTCTCAGTGATCCTCAGTCTGCTATTGAGCCTATTTGGTGTGTATTTAACTTTGATTATTATATTTTTAAGTTATAAAATTATTATCTAGTTCTTCTTTGTATTTTCTAGCTCTTTGCTGAGGTTTCCCTCTTTTCATTTATTTCAAAAATGTTTGCTTTTGCTTGTTGAGGAATATTTATACTTTTTTTTCTGTCTTTGTTAGATATTTCCAACATCTGCTTCTTGTTGGTACTGCCACCTATGGTTGGTTTATTTGCATGCAAATTGTGGTCTTTTTGGTTCTAGATAATTTGAGGTCATATCCTGGATGTTTTGTATATTTCATTATGATATCCTGCTTCTTGCTCAGATCCTGTTTGTTGATGTTTTTGTTTTAGTAAGCAATTGCACCAGCTGGGTTCAGGCCTGGAATTCCAACAAGTTTTTTGTTGGTTGTGGCTCAAGGATCAGTTCAGTTTTCATAAGATTTCACAAAAGTATTCAATCTATTCCATATTTGCAACAGCAAGTGGCTAGTCTGATATTTGATGGATAGACTATCTTTTAGTTCAGATCTCAGTACTTATATATACTGTTTAAGATCAGATCTTAAGGATCTCAGGGATAAGCCCAAGATTTCACACACAGCCTTAAGAGGTCTAGTTTCCAAGCTCTTTTCTCTCCACAAGCTCCTTGATACTTTGCAGTTTCCTTTTTGTCAGTTAGTTATCCTACTCTGCCATGCATTCTTGCAATTGCACCCACATATTAGGCCCAGCAGCAGAAGGAGATAGAGATTTAAATATAGCAAAGAGATTTCCCCTACCTTCATGAAACCACAGCTCCTTTGATAGGAGAGGATGGTGCCCTCATATGTAGTTTGGGCTCTTGCTATGACTGCTGTTCTGCCACCATGGGATTACATAGGGCTGGAGCATGAGAGGACAGGGAAAAGAGGAAAAGAAAATTTTCACTGCTCTCTCTAAGTTTTAGTAGGCACCCTGCCTATTTCTTAAGCTGAAACTAGAAAGCTATCCTGAGGTTCTCTCTGTACTCAGGTGGCTACATCTGGGTCCCAGGCATTAGAGAGTTCAGGGGTAACACACTGCATACTGGTGGTACTTTGGGTACAGTAAGTCCCCATCTCCTGCATATGGATGAGTTCCATTCTGAGAGTGCATTTGTAAGTCCAATTTGCTCATAAATTCAACAAAGTTTGGCTAGGTACACAGCTAACATAATGCACACCAGACACATGAACTAACTTATGTGATTGGACATGCAAACTCATGTTTGCATATTTGAGAGTTTGCAACTTGAAGTTTTGCACGAGGGTTGTCCCAAAAAGCTGGAATTATTTTTTGGAGGGTGGGCCCCTTGTAGTATAGGCTTCCCCCACTAGGGTAAGTGTTGTAGGAATCTGTCCACATCAGTGTACTAGCTAGCGTTGTTAGAGGCTATGTTTGCCTTCAGTGAAATATGGTCTTCATGTCCTAATGTCTATATTCACCTGATCTTGCCCCGAGCGACATTTTTTTGTTTTCCTTGATGAAATAAATACTCAAAGGGAAGCATTTTGCTGATGTGGAAGAGATGAAACAAAAAATGGAAGAAGTACTAAAAGGCATCAGAATTGGAGAGTTCAAAAACTGTTTTGAGCAGTGGAAAAAGCATCTCTCTAGGTGTATTGCATTAAATGGACAGTATTTTGAAGGTGACTGAAGCTTAAACATATAAGAATAAATACACAATTTTTAATAAATAAATCCTGGTCCATCACCCCCTCCCCCCATCATATGTAAGAGACTTACTGTACTGATGTTTTTCTCCCTATCTACCTGCTACTATTTACTTTTCTGTTTGATGCATTCTGTCCAGGTTTTTTTTGTTTGTTTTTTTTTTGAGTTGGAGTCTCACTCTGTCACCCAGACTGGAGTGCAGTGGCCGCTCCCGGCCACTGCAGCCTCGACCTGCTGGGCTCCGGCGATCCTTCCGCCTCAGCCTTCCAAGTAGCCGGAATTACAGGCATGCGC